>JAOSBP010159650.1:0-135442 GCA_027563825.1 Erythroxylum mucronatum
TCGAATTTTTGAAAAAATTCGCTTTTTTTTCTTAGGGTTAGGAAAAAATCCGGCGCCGAAGAAGAGAAAAAAAAAAAAGAGAGAAAAAGGAAAGATTAAGGAAGAACTAGGACTAGATATAAGGCTAGGATCTATCTCTAACCTTATAAAAACGGAGGAGGAGGAGAGGAGCCTCTACTATCTAAAGAGGCAACTCTATAATAATAGCCTAGGGAAGGAGCTTAATATACTCTACCTAGTCCTTAAATATAATTCTCTACTACTAGAATAAGGAGGAGTAGCGTAGGGCTACCCTTCTCCGGCTAGAAAAGGTCGACCTCTTTAAGAAACGTACTTAGAGAGAAGATTCTATCTAGCGGCTCGAATCTTCTAATTCTTCTATATATTAATCTACCCTCTATTTAAAGCTATTAAAATTAAAAATTTAGAAATTTAAACTATAGCTTCTATACTAATAGCCTTAGAGGCCTAGCCTTAGAGCGAGCTCTTTTATTAAAATAACTTAGTCGCTTCTAAAGCTATAGACTTATAATTTCCGACCTAGCCTATTTAGAACCTCTAGAATTAGATTATAAGAGAAAATCGACTTAGAAAACCTCTAGGTAAGGAGGTATAAGGATAAGGGGCTAAAGGGGGAGGCCTAGTACTAGAACCCTATATAATACTAGCTTATTTACCGGTCTTAGAGTCTATATATATACTACCGGCTAAGCCGAGTCGGGCGATATAGTTTATAAGTCTATAGCTCGAATATCCGTCGAGTTAGGGGCGTTTTAAGAAAACCTCGTTTTCTATTACCTTTTCGACTATATCTCGACGGGTATCGGTCCTCTAGACTTCTAACCGGCTCTAGTAGACGCGCCTCGGTCTATTCTATATATATATACTTAACTTATAGTCTTCCGGCTTAGAATTAGCCGAGCTACTAGTCGATTCCTCGTCCGCCTAGTAGTTTAGCGTTTAAAAACTAGTAGTTTAGCTATACTACTAGCGCGATAGCGGGTAGGTCTAGGGTCTAGGTATAGGGCTATAAGTTCTAGAACTACTAGGATTAGGCTATAGAGAGTCTACTTAGGGTATTAGAGGTAGAGAATATCGGGGGGTTTAGGGAAGGTCGGGATAGAAGGGCGGTTACGTAAACGCGGATAATAGAGGAAATAAGTTCTATATTTATTTTTCTCTCTTTTAGATATTTACTAGTAGCTAAAGCGGTTTATATTAGTACTAAGTACCTAGATAACTATAAACCTTAGTAGGATAAAGCTAGGAAACTAGCTATAAGTAAGGTAAGCTATAATACGCTACTTTATAGCCTTTTTAGTAATTTCCGCTCGGAGGAATACCGTAAAGGCGAATAGTAAAATATATAGTAGTTATAGTCTAAAATATAATAAATAAGATCCTTTAATTCTAACCTTAATAGTATATTAAAGTATACTTAGGCTTTATAATAGATAGGCTATATTTAACTAGCTTCGCTACTAATTAAGGTTTAGAAATACTTTCTATAAAATAAAGAGCTTAATATAATCTATCTATAATTTATTATTTATACGGCTTTAATATTTTTAAATTTAGAGATAGTAGTTAAAAGCGCGATAAAATTATAGATACGATACGCGATAAAGCTATTCTTATTATAGATATATAATAAATTATAAGTATTAACGGCCGCGCCTAGACTAGAAGTAGGAAATACGCGCTAGAATATATACTTTTTAAAGCGAGTATACTATTATTAAGCCGCGTCGAATTAAGACTATATTAAATTAAGCCTTACCCTTAGATAGATATAAACTTAAGCGCTAATAGGAAGCTTCGAATTAAATAGCCGCGGAAAGAGAAAGAAGAATTAAAGGAGATAACGCTTATCTATTATAATATAATATATTCTACCTTTATATATATATATAGATATTTAATAATATTTAATCGATATTTAAATCGGTTACTTTCTTTTTCTTCCTATTATATTTTAAATTAAGAATAAATATATATATAGTCGGCTCTACGCGTAATTTACTTATAATAAAATAATATCTAACTTCTATAGACTATCGCTCGATACGAGACTTTCTACTAATAGCCTTTTATTTCTTCTTATTCTATACCTATTTTTAATTCTAAAAAGTTTCGCGTATTAAGTCATCCCCTCTATTAAAAGTTCTATCGTTTGGTTGATAAGCCTTATTAAGTAGGACTGGATAGAGGTCTTTCTCTTTTCTATCCTCTACCGTCTTCTACAGAGATTTCTTCTATAGATATAATACGCTCCTGTCTTATTTTAGTAAGGGCACCAGCATCAAAGCTGATAAATATTATATGTTCAGCGTATCCTTTTAAGGCAATCGAAGAGCCATGCACAGCAATATCACGAGACCTATAGTCTGGAGGAAGCCAAAGTAGATCTCCTCCTTCCCAAACGACCCATGCTTCTTTGACTAGTAATTCAGCCTATAAGGTAGGAGAAGATGTCGCTAAAGTCAAGTATTGGCTCTTTAGTACACCGCGATTGGTTAGAAGACTTGACCCGTCGTCTGCAAAGGATAGCTCATCAATCTCGTAGCTATCAAAAGACTCAAGTAAGGAATGTGTAGCGATGTCCCACAGCTCGACATCCTTAAAGGATCCAGATGCCACTATGCGTCCATTAGAAGAGATTGCTACCGTATAAATATATTCAGAATGAACTTTAAGAGTACTTTGAACAGTTCCAGTAGCTACGTTCCAGAGCTCAATAGTCCCATTATCAGATCCAGAAGCAAGTATAAGGCCGTCGCGAGAGAATGCTACTGCACTAACCGATTTAGAATGGCCGTTAAGTGTACTTTGAATAATTCCAGTAGCTACGTTCCAGAGCTTAATAGTCCCATTATCGAACACAGAAGCAAGTATAAGGCCGTCGCGAGAGAATGCTATCGTATTTATATGTTCAGAATGGCCTTTGAGAGTGCTTTGAACAGTTCCAGTATCTACGTCATAAAGCTCAATAATCCCGTCCTTATTCGTAAAAGCGAGTATAAGGTCGTTGGGCGAGAAGACTACCAGAGGAAAAGAGCTAAAATGGCCCTCGAAAATGCTACGTATCGTTCCAGTGCTCACGTCCCAAAGCGCAATGGTGGTTAAACCAGACACAGAAGCAAGTACAAGGCCATCGTGCGAGAATACTGTTTTTGAGATGTAGCTAGAATCGCCTTCAAGAGTGCCGCGCATAGTGGTAGCAGCTACGTCCCAAAGCATGACAAGGTCATCAGATCCAGAAGCGAGTATAAGGCCATCAGGTGAGAAAGCCACTGCTGTGACCTCGATATGATCGCCCTTGAGAGCACCATTCTCAGTTCCAGTAGCAACGTCCCAAATTTTAATATGATCTGCAAAACCAGTACTTGAAGCAAGTAAAAGACCGTTGAGCGAAAATGCCATTGCCACTCCACCATCCGGAAAATCGAGGGCAAGCGTACTACGCATAGTTCCAGTAGCCAAGTCCCAAAGCTTGATAGTATTATCTCTAGAGCTAGAAGCGAGTACGCGCCCATCAGGCGAGAAGACTGCCGCTGTGACTGAATCAGTATGACCCTCGAGAGTGCTACGCACAGTTTTAGTAGCCAAATCCCAAAGCTTGACAGTATCATCAGTAGCCGAAACACAGGGTACAGTAGCGAGTGTAAGGCCGTCGGGCGAGACTGCCCATTCTGAAGCGGGCTCAAGATCGCACTTGAGAGTACTTCGTAATGTTCCTGTAGTCACATCCCAAACTTTGATAGTCATATCCCAAGATCTGGAAGCGAGTGTGAGGCCGCCTGGCAAGAATTCCAATGCTATAATGGCTTCAGAATGTCCTTTAAGAGTGTTGCATATAGTTCCAGTAGCTACGTCCCAAAGCATGATAGTATTATCTTCAGACCCAGATGCGAGTACGAGGCCGTCGGGCGAAAAGGCTACCGCTGTAATTGAGCGAGAATGGCCTTTAAGTGGCTGAATACATGCATTCCAGTCTGCTTCAACTTCTGGTGGCCGAGACAGCCAAGATGGGATGAGATGCTGAAATTGTCTTCGTACAATACTTCTGGTTGGCATAAATGCAAGAGCCGAAGAATATATCTGCAGCGGCGCTTCTTCGATGATTGATAAGTTTGATCGGAGAAATTTTTTGGCATCTTGGATAAAGCTTTGCAATTCTGCAAACGTTTGAGTCTGGTAGTTTGTTTATTAATGCATGACTTGATCGTCGCAACTGGAATAATTTACCTGCGATACTCTCTGCATTGCCATTATCATCTCAACACCTTCTCTGGCATATCCTAGAATGCTCAAGGCCTCGAGCCAAAATAAGAGATGGCTTTGTAGAAAGGAATAGATGCGAGTGCCTCCCTCAATGATATCGCTGCGTGTTGCATGGAAAACCCAGAACCTGCATGCATAACGAATCCCGGCTGGAATTGAGCGTAGAATCAAGTCCTTGCAAATGTTCTTGACTAGGGTGCCCGGAAGGGATAGACTACATATATCTTGCCTCAGGGCAGAGTGCATGGCCTGAAGAGAGCGAGTACATATACTGGCATGGGCCTGCTCGGCACTAAGAGAGAAAAAGGTCATGGTTGTAGACAATTGAAGAAAGTCCAAAGCCGATTTATGGACAAAGCTGAGGGTGTTTTCACGGACAACAAACAGAGAGCCACACTGTTTCGCCAATGCCTCGACAGCCCTGGTATTTCGGAATTGCTGTTGAGGGAGATTTGCAACAAACCACGCCTCGTCTAGACTGAGCGGTCGAGGTGCTATCGTAGCTGCGTGAATTAAAGCGGAGCAGTAACTTGCAGCCCGAGACTGTTTGACACGTTGCAGCATCTTGTTATACACTTGGTGAAGGCCGCTGGGAAACTTCTGTACTTCTTCCATGGGATCATCCCATAACTGTAGACTGAGGAGCTCTTGGCATACCAACCAGACCCATAAAAAGGTCCCATTCGCATGCTTTAGCAGATATGAGCGAACCGAGTTGGATGTTTCTTGGTCATCAAACCACACAAATCGAGGATCCTGGACCTTCAAGTCGATATATCGTTCAACAGCCTGCGACACGCGCTCTGCATTGACTTCGAGGCTGATACATGGCCCATAGGCATGAGTGAATATGCACGAGATACGACTCTCGTTCCTACTTGATACCAACCATTTGGCTTTGCTTGGTAGAGCGAGGTCAGGTCTAGACATCAACTTGAGAAGATCGTCGAGGCCATGATCGCATTCGTCCAGGGCATCAACCAAGAGGTACACTTTGCTCAGTGACGGATCATTGCAGACATCTCTCAATATCTCCCATAGACTATCCAGCATTTCTGAGCGATCAAAAAAGCTTGATCTAGAAACGCGGTAACGTTTGAGAACATGCTCCAACAGGGGCGGGTACTTTGTGACCAGAGAGTATATGAGCCCACGGAGGATAGCCTGTGCATTATTCGTCAACGGATTTGCCGTCTGGCAAAAGTAGTAGGCCATAGCAGGTGACGATTCCGTCAGTGTCGTCTCTACAATACGACGCTCTACCTCGTCGATAAGGGCCATCATTATCATTGTCTTGCCCTTGCCGGGATCTCCGTGGAGCCAGAGCAGTTGCCTTTTATTTCCATCTTCCTGAGCGGTCCACCATGCGGTGAAGGCCTCGTCGTAGCAGACCCATTCACACGTGTCAGATAATAACTCATCCTTACGGCGAAGGATCTGCCGCCGGTCTTCGCGAGGATCGGTGAGAAAGAGGGATTGAATGCATTCGTCCGACAAATCGTTTCGATCTGTAGATTAGTCAGACTTGTCTATCGTTGGTAAAGGCGGGGTATACTCTACCTCCAAAGTGGACGTTGAGCGTGCCGCTATTGTGATTGACGGCTGCTCCTGAATTCTGGTCTGTATGCTGTCCGTAGTCAGCAGCCATTGTTCATGCTAACCATGATATCTAGAGCAGGAGAGAAAAGGATGTAATTAGGTGATGGCGGCCAACGCATCAAACTGCAGCCTTGCACTGCCAGGCCGCTTCTGATTGGCCATTCGTGACAATCGTTTGCCTCGCCCATAGACTCTACGAATATTTTGTAAAAATCTTTTTAAGCTTGGTTCTTAAAATCGGAATGCTGATAAGACAAGCATCCCAAGGCTAAGAGACAACCACATTTTGATATGAGGGTGATACTACCTAGTTATTACTTATAACGTACCCTATAAGCGAACGGTCTATACAAGCGAGCGGTCCACCGCGCGCATAGCACCAGAGTCGCGCAGGGCCTTCGGATTTTCCTAGGACTTCCCCTCTCCGTGCCGCACGTAGGTGATTGGTAGCCGCTATACAGGCCGCAAAAGTGGTGTAGCAGTGGTAGTAAATGGAAAGAAGGAGAAGCAACGACAACCTGTGAAGTCTACGAAAGGAGAGTAAGATAGCACAGGAGGCGGAGGTGAGAATTTACACATGGCTGAATGAGGCATGGACCAGGGTATAGCCATGGCCTACCAGAGCAGGAATTTCCTCACGCGGCAACACTAGAGGAAATTTGCTTAATTCGCACTGTTGTCATCAGTCGACAATACCAGTTGAGGTAATACTGATGTTTCAAAAAATAAATTCCGTACGGAACTATCCTCAAATTGCTCATGCAAAGCCCACTGAGTCTTCTATACAGCCAAGACTTTATAGATATATGCGGTACCAGTCGAAGCAGTTCCGTTCTGCTTACCTTCAAAGGTGAATAGGAAAGCCTCTCTATTCAAATAGCTCAAATCCTTATCCTGCGATTGAAGGGATGCTGAGCCCAGTAATTTTGCGCTCAAGTCTGTACCATTGGTTTCGACAGGACCAGAAATTGCGAGAGTGAGCGCAACACCCTCGGTTGTGTTTAGGATGAAGTTTCCGAGAGCAAACTGAGAAATGATCATTAGCGCTGTTCTCCACAACTCAACATAAACGAACGAGAACCTACACCAAAAGCTGACTCATCTGGAGTTGGATACTGGATTTTGAAGTTGCCTGCTAGAGGAATTGTTCCTTGTATTTTCCCATCGAAGGACCCGATCGGTGCGACTTGGTAGAATGAATTGACAAACCCAAATGCATTAGTCGTCATTGCAGCATTCCCAAGTGTCAAGGTTGCTGTCATGAAGGGTTCCAAAGTAGGTGGATTCACCCCCTGGAAATCGAGAGTGGTGGCTGCCGCTGGAAATGCTACAGCTGCAGCCAGTAGAGCTGAGGGAACGATGCGATACATATCTGAAAGTTGAAAATTTGTTTCTCTCACGACTCTGTGGAATGACCAGCACTTGTTGAAGTTCTCTGACTTTACTTTACCGCAGCAGTCTTTATATACAGCAAGCATCGATTTCTTACGCAGCGGTTGCTTGACGAATTTCGCAATCCATCTTTCTACATTTGCCCGGATGTCTTGGAAATGACATCCTTTACGCTAACATTGATCACTTAGCTGTAAGCTTGAACAATTGATTTCGCCTGGCCTTTATTTTCTGGAGGCGAAAATGCCAAGTAGTATTACGCCGATACAGTTTGCCTCGCAAACACTAACCCACTCAGGCATAGCAAGGGCCCCCCGTAAGAACGGACGCTTACGCGCCGAAGCCCCTTAAGAGCCTTAAAGCTCGCAAAATAATTCCTGTTTTCCAGTTACGGATTTGTAATACATTATACATCCTGAGTGTACCTTGGCAGCATGGTCAATCTTGGACCGTCCAAAGGCTGCTGGAAATGCCGCGAGCGTCACGTAAAGGTAAGTTAATGGATATAAAACATTAATAGTTGAATAGAGGAATGTCATAGCTTACCAGCTGTAGTGCGATGAAACAAAGCCTCACTGTCGCAGATGCCAACGGTTTGGTGTCCGTTGTCCTGGCTATTTGAAAAGCTTTAATGATGTTTTGCGAGATCAAACACATATCGTTACATCAAAATGGAAGCCTCGTATAGCTTCGCCAATTGGTAACTTCCGCGAAGCCGTTTTTCTTCACAAATTTTTGGACATGTACGCAGGCGAGGGTCTTGCTAACCCAATGACCACACGTGGTCATTTGGATCTCTTGTTAGACTCTCTTCGGCACGGTCGGTCCAACGAAGCTCTCACCAACAGCGTAAAATGGCTATCAGCAGTTTTTGCAGGCCTTTGGCTTCGAACGCGCCAGCGCGATGCCGAATTCGCTTGGTACGGTCTTGCTATCTCTTCACTTGGTCGTGCTCTGAAATCTTCAGAGGCTTCCAGCGACGAAGCAACCATGCTTTCGGTCATTCTGCTCGAGTTCGGTCAAAGACTCTGTGTAATAACGTGGGGTGAACAAAACGACTGCCACATTCACCGAGCTGGATTAGAAGCGATTGTCTGTCGTATGTTGGCATCAGGAAGCAAAGCTCAAGTCAATTCGTGGCTAGTTTCTGCAGCTCGGGCCAATGCTATTGACTCTGCGTTATGGAACGATGATGTCCATGTAGAAGATATCTACGAACAAGTCGATGTTTCAGTCAGTCCAGCCTCAGATTTGGATCGCCTCGGTATGGACCTCGTCAGAATACGCCGGGATTTGATTGCAACACCTTCAAGATCATTTGAATGTTTATGCAGGCTGGACTGCTGCTATCAGAACCTCTTAGACTGGCGAAGCAGGATTCCTCCTACCTTTCAACCACTACGCCTCGCTGATTCATGGGACTATTATGCATCGGAAACTTTGCCCACTCGACCAAGAATCACTCATATCACCCCTCAAATGCCCTCCACCTCAAAAGACTTGTCAGCCGATCCATCGATGATGAAATGTGAAGTGATGAACACTTTTGGACAAGACATTGAGCCTGGGTTATCAAGCACTGCCAAGAGACGCGTCAGCCACCATTCGTTGATGACATACGATAGTCAGAGAACCGCTCATCTTTTCAACCAGTGGCGAATCCACATGGTAGGCGTCCTGATCTGCAAATGGCAAATTCTACATAATGAAAATTATCGTGTTGAGATTGAGACTTTAGAGCACAACATCTCACTGCTAATCAATGATATCAAAGCCTCTTTACCGACAATTTTGTGTCTGGTTCTTAATCACTCATCGACTCTTGCAGGAGTTACACTATCCGCCCGCGATTTCCAAAGAGCGCCATTTGGTTCCTATCTATTCAAAATTATTTTGAGGCAGCTAGAGACTGTTCTCTCATCTCAAAAATGTGGACCCTGCCCTCTTACAGCTTTTGGACATTTAAACGACTGGGTGCAGCAGACGGTGCAGCTAATTCGTCTCGCATTTCCGGGTTCATGACTGGATGGTGTAGTGTTTCAAAGAAGACAATTGGAAGCTCCATTCTGTAACAAGTGATTGCTTATGCAGGAGACTAAGCCAGACTTTCTATAGTGTATTGTATACTAATCATTGGAAATTTCTAGAGGTGCAGGAATCAGTCCGCAGATATGACGTCCCGGACTGAGGGAGGGCACCGAGCGTACATGATTAAGGTAGATAGAGCAATAGATGCCCTTTTGGGTCTCATTTACCCATTCGAATAAGGGTTGTTGCAGAGAACCTGAGCCTCTTTATCTTTTCTTCTTTTTGCCTTCTGTTTGATTGTGAATACTGCTGAAGCATCGGCAATGAATGTGAATGAATTGACTGATCAATTAGCCATCTAAGTGAATGGAAAAGAAGCAAACTAGGATGCAAAAACAGTGCGTGCGATCAATTGAGCAGGATACAGTGTAACATCCTTTAGCAAATATCATTCTTCTCAAAGCTAACTTCGGACCCTTTGCCGCTTGGTGCGCGCGCGTAGGGCATCATGTCAATCAAAGCGCAGTAGACGCGTTATCCTTACAATTAGAGCTAAGTACGAGGGAAACTGCAGCAAGTGAGCTTTATGGTGCTATAAGTATATCCCGCTGAGGGAAATTTCCTGTTTGTTCTATTTTCCGTTATTTGGCCTCTTGCCTCAACGTTCTCTACAACGAAGATATAGGTGCAGAATATCTCTGTAAAGTCTGTGTTGTGTAGTGCAGCAGATGTTTCACCGTAAGTTACCCTGGTAGCAAGGCCTGCGAAGACTTCTAATTCAATATTTGACTGCTGTGATCTCACTTAACTACATTGAAGACTACCTGATATCTGCATTTGTGGGTGTACCAATGGATGAGAGATTCCCTAATAAATCCAAAAGGTGCCTGACCAATAAGGCACAACAAAAACAAAGTCGCCCTCCCAGTAGCTCAGCGTTTTAGTTTGACATGTACGGTGGATTCTCCGGGCTGGTCGACCACATCTACAAGCGGCATCAACAGATATGCAAATTTGTCTTATTTTTTCTTTCAAGACTAATGCGCGAGATCGACGGTTGTTCGAAAAGGACTGTACCGCTCAATGACTCAACAGTGATCTTCGTCTTTGTGCATCGCTTTTGGAAAAATGTTAGTCTACAATATCGCAAGATAGTACACGCCAAATTCAGCCGCTATGTTGCGACGTCCGACTTGATAGTAGTATGCCTGCCTCGGTGATGTCTTGTCCTGCATCATCTATGGAGCCTGGCAACGCGCCGCTCATACGGTAGAGATGGGCGTCAGGCTGCGAAAAGCCATGGTCGATAGCGTTCGAGAGATTGTCGTGCTCGTACTCTGCCATGTTGTCATTGGCAATCACATGGTACCTTCTACGGTGCCTTCGCTTCTATTGAGTTCTTATTAGCGAATGATTAGATAACCAAGCAGCAGCGGAGGGAGGTTTGGGCAGAGGAAAGACCTACAACCTCCTGCTTCAGCAAGCTGTAGCACATAGAAGTCAGGTTGTAAATGTCGATTACTAAAGGCACGTATTGGCTTGAAGAAGTTGATGAGCACACACCCTGTACGTTGTTCCATTTGAGCATCATTTCGTTAGCAACGATTGAGAGTCCAAAAGCCACAGACCCAATCGCGGCCCATCTGATGCGCAAGTGTCTAAAAGTACTTTAGTCGACATATAGAGCGAAATGATCCATGCAGTATACCTTCTCTTCACAATTTCTGCAGGGGTAATTAGCCGAATGCCGCCTCGCCAATGTGCTGGTAACGCTGAGAATCTACGTATTGCACTTTGTATTCCTTTAACAGCGTCGTATACCCATTGCCCCAAAGATCGGACAATCTCTGGCTCATCCCATTGATCCATTTCATCATCGATCTGCACGTCCTTAGGCATGGCCGTATTGACGCCAAAGAGCATTCGGAACGTCTCGGAATCGCTGATGGCGTGCTTGATCTCAGGAAGCAAAAGTAAATTCAGCCACGGGAAACCGAAGACTAGGGGAGGAAGCACTAAAGCTAGTAGCTGAGTCAAGTAATTCCTTAGTGACCAAAATCCCGGACTTGGGTCCAGAAGCGGGCCCATGAAAATGTGCCAGGTCCCACAAGGCATCCTAGCCAACGCTTGGTCGTAACCCCAGTATATGAACCATACAGCGTGGTAAGTCATGATCCAATGCGTTGTAAAAAGGAGAACGGTCGTCCAGTCTAGCTGCATCCATTTACGCACTCGGCCTAGCCTAACTGAGCAGGGTGCAGAACTGAAGACGCAAATATATCCTCCCTAGTACATCCAATACAGTATTTCAATCTCGATACTGAAGGTACAACTTTTACTGAGAGTGGTAATCTCGGTCGCCAGACATATGACAATAGAGAAGGCCAGATAGTACTTCTGGGATTGTGTGCGCGACTTCAGGAGGAAGTTATTGGCCAGCAACGATGAAAGCCACTGCATGTAAACCCCAGAGCGTGCTCCAATTCCATACAGATCTCTATTGCCTTGAAGCCTCGGCCGCAGAAGACTCTATTGCTCTGAGTATTACGGAAGCGTTCCATGTCAAAGGCAGGAAAGGTGAAATTAGCCTTATCAGATGCGACTTCCGTTGGGAAGACTCGAGCGAACTATGCCTCATATATGTCGATGCTGAACGGAAATTCCTGCTCCATGATCACGCGTGTGCGGCATGCCAATGGAGATAAGGGCATTGTGCCAGTCGACCAATTGTTGAAGGCACAACCTTGAGTGTCCGCCACTGGATTTCCCCATTAACCACAACCTATCCACAGCAAGCATCCCAATATCCCTGGAAGAAGAATACACCACAACAGCATTTGCCCAAGAGTATTCCAGTCCTCGGAGTAGTATGCCTCTCAGCAATAGAGAAAAGACACCGTCATGAGCCAGCAAAGAGGAACGGCCACGAAAAGCCTTGTCAAGAAAATACCCACATAGTTATTTCCTGCTAGTGAGAACCCGAAGACACTAAATACGGCATCTAGTAAAAGAGAAAAGTTTAAAAACAACCGATTAACGAATAAACAAGTATAAGATTAAATAAAAATTTTGAGAGAATCCCGTAACCGTTTCTATCAGGTAGCCAAGGCGTAAATTCAGATGAACTAGAATTCTGGCACTGCGAGGAAAAATTCTCGATTAGAAGGGCATCGTCGTAAACAGCATCAGGTGGCGGGTCGTCCGATGGCTGATCTGTTTCTTCTAAAGTATGCATTGCAAGATCCGTGTCGGGCGTTGAAACATCCTCAGTGTTGGTCTCGACTTCTGCGATCTAGAGCGCGCTGGGTCCTGCCTGTGTCTGTGCAGTTGCAGGTCGTGACGGGGAGTCCTCGGGTATAGGTAAGATGGGCACTAAGGTATGATCTATCGGCGTCAAAGAGGCGCTAGGTCATAATGCAAAGTCGAGCACGTCAACCAAGAAAAAGGTGCTGTCAAGCCTGCCTAGACGTGAAAATATGTTTGCGACGTCGCGAAAGATATAGGTTTGTCGAAGGGCGGGGCTAATCATTTTGCAAGCCAATAGTGAACCAGAGCTGCGCCGTGACCGAGATGCAAGGCAGCTTCGGCAAGGCAGCTTCGGAAAGGCGAGGCAGCAGGCAAATTGTGGCGCACCAGTTCAAATCTATCCACCAGTCGAAAAGATTATAGTCCAGTTGCAATCACATGTGAAGACGTTCACGTTGGGGAAGAGCAAGGCCTTAAATTTGAAAGCTCAGCTAGGAGCTCCAAAGGCTCTCTTGAAAGTAGAGATTTGGCCTGTTCGAAAGCACCATAGAGAGCTTCCGCTGTCACCCAGATAGCCAGAAGAACAATTGGAGAGACTCTCCCTTGATGCAATCTCGTTGTTCTAGCCTTGGCTCATGTGAGCCGCGAGATGATGCATTAAACGTTCAGCACATATGGCACCTTTACTAGCTGTATCTGATCATCCGCCAAGATGAGAAGACTAATGTGTAATTGAAAGACAAGTCTTAAGGCGCGACCGTCAAAAATTGTTTGAGATAGGCGATATAGAACATACGCTTGGGCTCTAAAGGTGGAGAATGCGGACTGGCCGTCCGATGTATCGGATTGCTGGCAGATGCTTTACCCCATTTTTTCCTTAGAATGTAGCTCCACATTTCGGAGAATTGCTAGAGTCGTGGCAAGCGAAGTTACCCTCTTAAGCTCGACTAGTCCCACGTTTGGCCATATACTCCCATCATTAAGCACCACGTCAATCTATTTGTGAGTGTTCTTGATGTTGGCTTGAGCTGGGATAAATGTGGTTTCGAATGTAAACTCAACATCAAAGGTGAAACTTGGGGCCGGTTTGACAACACAAGGCAGACGGCGCTGATAGCCTGTAATATTACTTTACTGTTGGACAAGACAGGCGATCGTCTCGAGCAACTTACTCCATTTGTCAAAGGCATGTCAGTAACACAAGCTATGTCTCATCTTCCCAGTATACTAATCGGCCTGCGCATGACATTTCCCATTGCTTGCCCTTGTCCTTCTTGCAGCATGCAATTTCTTCGTGCACTCAGTGAAATGTTGTAAGGAGGTCTAGCCACTGTTTCAACTTGGGTTGGTTCTCCACGTTTCAACATGGAGCTCTGACGCAAATAAATTTGCAGAGACTTTGATCAGTGTATATAAGCACTTTGTGTCGTGGGCAGAGTGTCTACAAGAAACGCTGCGGTAGGCTATCAGAAGCCATTTGTTTGTCCGAAGAGCGCAAAAACCAACATGTCTGCGCTTCCATTTGATAGGGTCTTCCTAGGCTACTGGGTAGACCACTCCTTTGGTTCAGCCGTTGGCGCAACCATCACAGTCAAATCCAATATGGCCAATTTGGTCATCGCTGCTATTACCGTGGTGATTACCATAGGTGGCGCTGCTTTCTGGGAGCTATTCTCATTGCTACTCTTTAGCCTTGGGCTTGGCCGCTCTCAAGACCATCCAGCGGCGGTACACCAGGCTCTGGTCCTACTAAGGAACGTCTCGTCTCCAGGTTCTTTTCTTCTAGAGGCACTCAGGGTTGTATTCGTTTACCGAAAATTGCCTCGAGCGACTCTCACATATTTGCTCTGTCTTGCAAGTGTGGCAACGCTCTCTTCTTGTACATTTCTAGTTGCTGGTATTTTCGCATCATCGGTGGTCTCAACTGAAAATATCAACGTGCTCGCTGACGGTCCTCGCTGCGGTGAAGTTTCCGGTTTTACGGGATCCAAAAACGACGGCACAATCCTCAAACAACATCTCAATACAGCTTGGCAGTATTTGCAAACTTGCTACGCAAAGGCCAACGCCTCACTACCACAGTGTAATATTTTTGCAAGCAATGAGTTCCCTTGGCCTCAGCGGGTAGAAGCCCCACCTCCATTCCCAAACATGCAAATCAAAAATGGAACCTCATTCACATTGGATACTGGCTTCCTCAGCACGCGAAAGCACCTAGGTTTAAACACCCTAGAGGCGGATGAGGTGACTTATAAGCAGTGGAAATCATGTTCTGTTCTAGATGGAATCCGCTACCTGACAATGATCAACAGCTCAGATTTTGATTGGAATCTTCTGCACGAGCAAAGCCCAGCAAAGGACACACCAGTAGTTTCATGGAATCTAGGCCAATCGAACACCTCCCTAGGAATCAAATATAATTCGACCTTTATCAGGCCTTTAACTTACATCGAATATGGAAAGTCGTACGGTCTCAAGTAAGAAAATTTTTTCCTTGAGCATCTTGTACCCGTTCTAGACATTAACACACTGGTAGTGTCCTCAATTTTAATCAATGGGATAATAACAATGCACCACCTCCTCGGCCATGGACTCCTCTGCTAGAGCTGCAACCCGGAAATGCTGATGTTTCCTTATATGGAATTGCTCCCAATTCTATCAATTATGGGGAACCTATCAACGATCCATTATTTGCAGCACATGTGACCCAGGTTAGGTCTATTTTAACCGGCAATGGAGGGAGCTTGGCGACCTACTATAGAGCGGATAACGCGATGGAATGGATGGCATGCCAGGAGAGGGTGAGTTTATCGCTGCTGCAACAATTCCCCAAGTTGACCGACTTACACCTCTCTAGTACCAATTTTGCTTCAGTGCCAATAACTGCACCAGTCTTGACGGCATCAATGTTGTTATTTCGGAAATAGACACTCTGTCAAAGACATCACTACAGAACGCAACTATCTATAAACTTTTTAACCAGTGGGTTACTCTACAAATGATAGAATTGCTTGGCTCACAAGCCCTGGTGGCGTCAGTAAGTGAGATAGAATCTGTTGTATCTAGCTTGCCGGCAGATCAGTGGACGCGGGAAGTTACGGCTTGGTTCAACTTCCTCATGGTAGCAATGCAATCGCTGAACACGTATTGGGCATTAGGCGACGATGTCGACGCTCCTGGCGTGGAGTATGTCACAAAACCACCTCAAACAGAAGCAGAGGCCACGCTTTGCCATATGCAGAAGATGAAGGCTCCAATCGGCATCAGCAATATCAGCGTACTCGGCCTTTGCATCGCTTTTGCCATTTCAATGTCACTATTCTTACTCAATCTTCTTCTGGTACCATTCCTGCGGCTCTTGGATGGAAAAGGCCTGTTCAGGTCTGCATTGATAAGGCATTGGGATCATTATGGTGCGCAGCAGCTTCAGCGTAAGCTGTTCGAGGCAGCTGGTACTGGACAGTGGGATCGCAAGACACGAAGCACCCCTCGCTACATTGGCCCAAAAACTGTCTTGCCGAGCTTGTGCGTAGAACGTGAGTTGGAGATCTACGCTCAAGATGCCCTGCAAAGCTCTTCTGTAGTCGTGGGCGACCAAATAGATGACTGTCCCGGCAAAGGGGGTAGGTCTCCAGACTTCTCGGCACCGTTGGCAGAAATTAGTCAAGGCATACAGTCGCGGCCAGAAGAGAACGAAGAGCCGAATCTTCGAATGTCAATATCTTCTGATAGAGGAGTGACACGACCGCGGGTTTCCTCTTCAGACGGAGAAGGGCCAGCCAGCCTAATTGTATTGCCATCAGACAATGATTGGCAAGATGAGTCTTGTTACGAACCTGATATTCGACACAGCCAGGTAGAACCAAACCAAAGTGTCTGAAGGCCATCAAGTCTTTGGTCAACGAAGCTCAGCATTGATTAGGGGACAAGACAGGACAATATGCTCAAGTTTCGACTTTTTTTCTTGCTTTATTGCTCCACTGCTAGCCAATGGCATGGGAGCACCCTTCAAAGAGAAGAGACGAACCGAATGATGATGATGACAGTGGGAAGACATTTTCCTTTTGGCAACAATATGGATGTGGTATTTTCTCATTGAATTTACTTCTCTGCGTCATTTCAGCGCTGTTTCTTTTTGTCTTTAAACCTTTGATAGCTGTCACTGTGAACACGGTCGCAAATTGTGGGCTCTGAAAGTCGGGTTTCTTGAGAAAGTTTTCGCTTCCAACCCAAAATGGTGCCTTTTGATATGTCTCAAGTCATGGAAATTCAATGTTACCGGTTTCTTGCCCCTGATGTATGGTGTTGTGAGTAGTCTCGCGAGAAGTTAATATGATTACAGCCAGTAGAATTAAGGATCTGGCGTTTCATATGAATTTGTTGAAATGAAAGTTGGGCTTAGGGAAAAGGCCATGATCTCGATGCCTGTGGTGATTCTTAGAGCCGTTAGCCATGAAATACAGTCGTCTGTATTGGGGACTGCACAAACAGGATATGTGCTTGGCATCAATGGCCAAGAATCTCGGTGACGTAATCAGTCAGGTCTTTAGCTGGCTGTCTGAGCCACTGTGTACGAGAAATCTACGATATTCTATTTAGTAATCATGCCTGATCAATTGCAAACCGCCATTCCGGTAATTTGTACCGAGAAAATTCCGGTGGAGGTACCTCAATAAATAGGTTGCGGATCTCATAGTACATCAACCTGACACAACTGATAGACAATCAACGAATTCTTTCTTGAAAGCTACAGTGCACCGGAGCTAGAAGGTGCTGATTGGATTGGTAAGAACATGGCCGGAGCAATATGGTTTCCCCATCTCTAATAGCCATCCGAAGGTGTCCTAGTCAATACTGCGAATATCAAAAAAATTACTGAGCCCTCCAAAGCTCCTATTCTAGCTCAAACATCATACCCATTTCAACATTATGACGTGGATCAGGTTGTAAGATTTGCGCGAGAAAACTTTGACGGCGTACACATTGTTTCTAAAAACATTGTGATTCTTGACGAGAGGACGCTAAGAGACAAGACTTGCCTTTTAGTCACCAATAAAGAGCTTGCTAGAGATGAAATCCTGGAAGTCAGATCCGACTTTCGGTCTGCAATGGTCCTACTAAATATGAAGAATTTGGGAGTTGGTGGAGATGAGCACTTCAAAGCTACAGGAGAGGACGGAATCATCAGAGCTGGGGTCGAGTGAGCAAAACTAACATCCGAAGTCAAGTGTGATAGATGTAAAAAGATGAAAGCCTATCTTTTTATTGATACAGTGAATCTAATGATCGAGTCTCCGCCAAAATGTAACCTTGTAGCCCGATGGGCAAGCCTGGCATTGTTGCTCATGAAATGAGTTTCTCGCTGGCGACGCGTATCGGCAACTCTACAGTGTGTAGTAATGCTAGCCTTTTTTTGGGGACCCTGCAATATTTTCTTCAGTCATCTATATCATTAATGTGATTTCTTCTGGTAGATGCAAAATCAATCTGTAACGGAGGCTTGCCAAAGTCTAGATTCAGGAGTCTTAGGCTATACAGCAACTCCGGCTTGCTTGCCTGTTTTGTTTCGATGACATGTATTGGTAAGTCTGAATTCCTGTAATTGGAATCAATGGTCTTTGTTTTTGTTTTGAGGTCGGCTAGTATGCTAAAGGAGATGCAAGTGGGCTGTTCGAGGCATTAGAGCCAAGCAAGCCTTTAAAGTGTATGCATTCGGCTCAGGGAGTCATTAGTATGCTTGCCTTGATCCTGTTTGCGAACAAAACGAGATGTAACTATAAAAGTTTGTAATCAGAGTCAGGCCTGGTGGCACTTACTCTGGGCATCTTGTGTGCAAATGACTATCGCGAACATACACCTCCGCTGAGCGTCTAGGAATTCAGGTTAAGGCGATTAACGACAGCAAAGCTTCGAGAGCCTTTTGATTAGTTTCTTCAGTGCATTGAGACAGATTTTATGACTAGAATGCGAGTGTCCATGGGTTTATCCGTCATCACGTAATAGCATAACTGGCTCAAACCTAATGCTACTAGTGCAGAAGAGCCTGTGTTGGTCATGTCCACTTCCAGATGACCTTGCCTCTTGAAGCCTAGCTCGTAGTTGGCTCTTTGACAACAACCTTGCTACTTGGAGTTCTTTAGAAGGCTGTATATGCCTACAGGACTTTTGAAACCATGTTGAAAACTTCGCTCGGAAGTGGGTTTGTTACATATGTATGCCCACAAGCGCCTGCTTCTGCGGCATAGCTGTGAGGCTTTTACGCCGTCTGTTATTGGACAGTGAATCTAGATAATAAGATTAGTCAAGACTGACTTTATTCAGGCCAAGATGTTGCATTTCACGTCGGAAGAAAGCTCGGTGTAGCCGGGATGATAGATTTGCGCGGTCATGCAGCCCGGGCCCGGTTACATAGACTGTCCACATATATGCGCACTTGACATCATCTGAAGCCACAAGATTAATTCTACTTAATCTACATGTTTGAACAAAAGAGTTGATGTCAAGTCAGAATTCTTGATTGCTCTTATGGATGCCATTATTGCCGCGAAATACCGCCGAGATCACATGCAATGCCCCGCACCGACCGCGTAAAGTTCTCGGTGCAGTGTCTCAGAATCCTCAGAGCACTCACGTCGCAATAACTGGACTTTGAAGAGGGCCGAAAGCTAGATGGCCGAATTTGTCGCGATATCAAGCTACAGAGCCTGAATTAGCAATTGCTATACCAAACTTCAGTCCACCGCGACTTGCTAAATTCCACCGGTACGCGCAGCTTACTGAAGGTCTCCTGATCGTCATCACGTGCAGTCAGACGTCACAGATTACTCTGAAAGGAACGATTACATGTCAGTGCAAGCCGAGATGCAAATGTCTTTGATGTGGAAAACTATTTGACTATCTGAGAATTAACAAGAGGACAAACAAGTCTTTTCTAAAACGTTAATGTCAACACCTTGTTGAGATTTCTGTGCTTGCCTTGGTAAGAGGGACAATTCTGGTGGGTTCAGAGGGGATCATGGAAACCGAGGCAAGGGGCATCAGCCTCTGCAAGTGATGATCGTTCTAACATCTCACATTCTGGGATGCTGCTGGGCGGCAGTCTCGGAGTACTTCTATTGCGCCCTGTTTGGAGCCGCAAGGCTGTGCTCAACCAAAGAGGAAGCCGTATCCGGCCCAAAAGAAGCCGTTGAAAAACCTGACCCTGCTCCGATATTTCGCCACAACGTCCACCTTGTAATAGCAACTATATCTCTTGTTTTCCTACCGCTGAAGCAAATCGCCTCGTTCAGGCGGCCGCCCGTTAAAGTACTGATGCGATGTCAACGTCAACGGAGCTCCTACGTAAGTCAAATGGTCAGGATGGGAAACAGGTTCCGATGGCGCCGTTTTGGCCGTTAGAAAGCATGCCAGTGAACTTACTTACAAAGGCATTACTCTTGCAATCGGAACTCCGGTTCAGCCTCAGTGACAGACGCAGGGATATGTTAAAAGCCGCTGACATTCAAAATGACATGGGTGGAGGGTATATACCAGCAAATACCGAAAAAATTCCACACTTATTGCAAAGGACGTCTTAGTCCGACTTTGCTTTACGGCGGCATTGCCATGCGAGGCAGCGGCTCTTCCCCTTCAAGAGCGGCGTCTTCATGCTTACACGCAGGGATTCACCTTGTAGCGGACTTCATGGGGATTGATGGCTTTGTCATGGACAGAAAATGCGGAAGCGGGAGTTTCGGCTTGTAGATGGGTACCAGAAGTTGGAATGTCTAGATGACTCCCTAAAGGAGTCAGCTTCAGCTTTCCGGCCACCAAAGTGGTATGCGCGCCAGGTTTTGAGAGTGTACCTTCCGATTAATGCTTCATTAAGACCTCGCAACTCCTTCGGGTGTAGCGCTCTCGAGTCAGTAAGCGAGGCCTTTGAATTGGTCAAATGCGCACCCTGTTGGCATTATGCGATTATCATTAAGAAATACATACTTGGATGAGAATGATGTGGCCTATAGGCCTTCTGGATAGCCTAATCAGGTATCATGCACTACTTAGAATGGTGTATGGGTCCTAGTGCTCACTGGTTCGGCTGAGTAACTCCTCTGAGTCGCAGTGCAGGTAGAGGTACAAAGAACTCACTCTTCATATATTCAAACCTGTGTCTTCTGGTATACCATTTTTCTTCAAACATAGATGAGAATACAGGCTCTGCAGATAGTCATGTTACCGTTTTTTCTATTCTTCACATCATGCCTCTGCGCTCCAGGGCCATCGCTTGTTGGACGCCAGGCGCAAGGTATCCTTAGCGCATCTATGGATCAGCTCGTCGCTCTTCGCAGCAACGTCAGCGGGCGACTCTATCATGGAACGCCCTCGAGCTTATACTGTTTTGCAAATTACAACAATGGACAGATGACTTCGCCAATCTACACTGATGACAGAACAGACAGCGGTCATCAATGCGCCCCAGTCCGGGAGAACTACCACAACGGCAGCTTCATTAGCTCCAACTTTGGCGGCTACATGACCCCTGATTTTAGCACTTGCATCACAACGGATCGGGGCTGTATGATGCCGATGAACGGCACAGCCAGCGTAGCACCCACCAATGAAACCTGCTACCAGGGCAGCGTGCCTAATTACTACATCGATGCACAAGAGATCTCAGACATCCAGGCCGGCTTGAAATTTGCCTCGACAACCAAGATGCCCATAGTTGTCAAGAACACTGGACATGACTACTCTGGGAGAAGTTCCGGGGCGAACACGTTGGCTATTTGGTAATTCCACTGCATCTTCAGTTGGTATTTCTCTAAAGTTTTCGCAGGCTTCGACACTACCGGCCTGCACTACAACACTATGATAGTTTCGTTCCCCAGGGATGCGCTGATTCGGCTGGTACTGCCATCAGCGTCCCTGCAGGATATCAATTTGGAGACGCTCAGCAGTTTGCAAATCAATATAATGAGACGGTACGTAACAGCAACGCGCTCCCTGGGGCTCGAGCTAAGAGCTTTAGATCATTAGCGGCGTCGCCCAGTCTGTAGGCGGTTCAGGAGGCTGGACCATTGGAGGCGGCCACAGCGCACTTTCGCCCAAATGGGGTCTTGGTGTCGACAATGTTCTGCAGATGAAGGCGGTACTTCCAAACGGGACAGAAATTGTTGCGAACCGCTGCCAGAACCAGGACATGTTCTTTGCCCTTCGAGGAGGCGGAGGTAATGCTTTTGGAATCGTCGTGGAAACAACTTATATTGCTCGCAAAAAGTTTCCTGTACAGGTGAGACCATCTTCTCCGACTTTGAGGACGTGTTTATTCACAAAAGTTGCAGTCTGTCAAGATGAACTTCAACTTTGAAAACAAAGTCGATGTCGTCAATGTACTGACAACCCATGCGGAGCAACTGAACCGCGATGGGTGGGGTCTTTACATTGATGTTTTGAACGGCACTATGAATGCAGACGGCATCATTCCATACGTGAGCCTTGAAGAAGCTCGAGCGTCCCTGAAGCCCATTACGGATTTTGCATTCACGCAGCAGAATTTGCAACTCAAATTTGAGTCGCATGCAAGCTACTGGGACTTTTTGGAGTCCCCATTGGGCCAGTTCCGAGGATCAGTCGCGATTGGTGTTTCATTTGTCGTATCGTCGCGCCTCTTGCCCAAGAGCTTGTTTGAAAGCGAGTCGGAGCGCCAAAAGCTCAACGAAGCGCTCAGTTCTCAGGACTTTCTGATTACCACCGTTGGGCCAGCTTTCGTCGAGCTCCCGGCATCAGACCAGCCTGGAGGGCCTGGTCAGGCCTCCATCACCCCTGCGTGGGTAAGTATTTATCTGCTTGCCCTGAAGTCCCAGTGATGCCTTTTCGAGAGCTAACGTGCCTTCTTCGTTGCAGAGAGATAGTCTGTGGTTCATTATGCTGCGTGCCCAATGGGACAGCGGCATACCTGCGGACACGGTCCCATCGAATGTGGTATCGAACATTGAAAAGAACAACGTTGCAATTCAGAAGCTCCGCGATCTGACGCCCAACGGTGGCACTTATTTCAACGAAGCGCACCCATATGAGCCCAACGCAGGAGCTACCTTCTGGGGTGAGGCCAACTACGAGCGCCTTTCGAAGATCAAGAGCGAGATTGACCCCGACAACATCTTGACCTGCTGGCAGTGTGTTGGGTATGACCCCAACGATGCACGTTTCGGTTGCTATCCCAAGCTTTGAACTCGTGGGACAGCATCATGCGAAGGACCTTCGTTCTTGCGGCTCAGCAGGGCTTGATTGGTCGTTCTTCGATGTTTTTTTTTGGGGTGGGGAGGGGGGGGGGCAGCAAGCATGTCTGTTATGGCCCCTCTCTCGTTTGCGAATGCCGGACAATGTCTGGCAGAGTCCAAGTGACATTTGACTAGGATAGGATGTGGCAACATGTCGAAGAGGCATGTCGAAGAGGGGAGGAAATGTCAGGCCACGCGGCCATCCGGTGGGGCTGAATAACATTCGCTAGCTGCAATAAATCTGTTCGTGCTGAGATATAAGCCTGAAGCTTTCGTCATGCTGAAAGTGCTGTTCGCTGGCAAGAGTAATGTCGATGCGCGGATTACGGAATCGTCAGCTGGATTTGGGCCATGCGGATTCGTAAAAGCCAGGAAGACTGCAACCCTCTTATCTCCAGCACAGGAATGCACAGCCGTTGACGATCAAGTCAAAGCTTGACGCAGGAAGTCTGCGTGGAATGACCAGCTCGAACAAAGACGAGGCGGCGTCACGTGTGCCAGCGAGCCGTGCCGGGGTCGATTCCGAAGTTTGCAGGCCTGCATCGCCGGTGGTACATGCGAATGTACAAGGTACGCCGATCGGAACTAAGGATGCAGTAAGCCCCTATATGGCATCAAAGTTTCTGCCTATCTCTCTTTCCATTTCACTCCGTTGCGAAAGAATACGCCATTCTGCAAGTACTTGGCCATGGATATTTGGCATGGCGGCGGCGGGCGGGACAGGCTTGGCAGCCTCACACGTACCTGGTTATCTACCTCGTCTCCCGTCTGTCTTCTCTCCTCTTCTCCCTCTTCCTTTCCTCCCACGCTCCATCTTCGCATTCTGCAGTCCACTAGCCAGCCTACGAACCGCTCGCATGTGCGGGAGGGAACGTTATCCGCCCTATCACGCCACCTAGCTCCCGATACTAGCGCTCTGTCTGGTGGTCGACACGGTAACATCGTGTGCCAATTTTCGGCCGAGAGTGAGCTCAGCACCCAGCCTAAACCTTGTCGTGGTAGTGCGCGACTAACAAAGCCACCGCTCAACTAGACGTGGCCTCCACTCTGCTTACGCGCATGCCGTAGCCCTGCGCCCAGGAATCCCAAGTGGCCGTCACAGGCTGAATTTTCTCTTGACCGCCTTGCTATCTATATCGCTCAACACGCCTATCGTCACGACCCTGTGCGAATGAGAGTCTGCCACACGTGCCAATCATCGTTGTGACGCTAAAAGCTTGATATCCTTTACAAAGGGTCTCGCATTACGCCCCCTACGTCTGGGCGTCGACGACGGAAAAGCAAAGGCTATACATACTGACCTCAGCGTCCCGCCACCTTAAGGTACCCTTGGCGCTGCCTGAATCAGTCTGACAATCTTCCCGTCTCATCGCCTTGGCTGCCACCTGTCGGTCTGCTCTACTTCTTTCTCTCTCTCCGTCACTCCAAACAGCCAACATCCAAGCAGCGGTTTTTTTGGACGTGCCTACATGCGCGTTTACCCTGCCACACGACAGGGTTCCTGACCAAGTCTAGATTCGCCATGTACACCACGTTTGTTGGTCTTCACCACGACCAGCAGGGCCAGCAGCAGCAGCAGCAGCAGTCAGCCGGCTCCCGCGGGCAAAAAGCCAAACGCCACCAAGTCAGTCGAGCCTGCGAGCCGTGTCGCTCAAGTCGGGCAAAATGCTCAGACTCACGGCCGTGCAAGACGTGTATCGGTAAGTCACTTTGCCTGTCTGCAAGCTATTCTTGCTGTTGCCGCATCTAACATGCACCCTGCAAAGAACGCGGATGCCAGTGCACGGATTCTTCTGGAACATCGAGGGCGTCTGCGTCAGTGCCCACCACCGCCGAGTAAGACTTGACATTTTCATCTCAATTCTCCCCCTTCTGCCTCCAACCTCACTGCTTGTCCCCTCAACTGATCCAACCCTGCTGTCGTTATCATTCTTTGTTTCATTTGTCCTTGTCCTCCTACGCCTGCTGTCATGGACATGCGCGCCGCCACCCACCTCCAGACCGATGTGCTTATTCCATTTACAGAGTTGAGGAGCTGCGATCCAAGATTCAAAAACTCGAGAAGCGCCTGCACTCAAGGGCTGGCCCGTCACCCCCAGATTCGACTACAGAGACCCGGTATGTGCGCCAACCAAGCATCTGCCTGGCTCCGGCTGTCTGCTAACCACTCGTCCCTTTATAGCACTACGTCTCCCACAAGACCCGTCACAAGAGATCTAACCAGAGACGAAGACAGCAATGGGGTGAGTGGATTGCAATCTACCCTATGACCAACCTCTCCATTCAAATGACAGGGTTGTTTTTTTGTTTTTTTCTGAAAAATACTAACAGCAGAGTAGACAAACACTGTGGAGACGGCAGAAGCACTACTTTCCCTTTCGTGGCCAAAGGATGTCAAAGGCGGTGCTTTTGCGCCAGTAGCATTCTCACGAAGACTGGGTTTCCACGTTTCGCCCTTCTCAGACAACACGCCACTTGATGGCGACAGCACTCAGGACGAAACTGTCCTGTACGATGAACGTCTGTCCAAGTCTGCTCAGCTCTACCACATTGGAAATTTCTGGCTGTATCTGCACTACATTCTGCCCATTCTCTGCGAGCGTGATACCGACGCTCACTTTGAGATGCTCTGGCCCAGCACACCTTTCACCTCATCCATGGCCCAGATGCGTCGCCGACCTTCGCCTCTCATTGATATCATCCTTGCCTGTGCCATGCAGCACGACGCAAAGTCGCGCGCGCATCCCGCCTCGGACCACGGCAACTCTGACGTGCAGAGATGGTACTTTGAGCGCAGTCAGAGCATTGTGGTTGGCGAAGGTATTGATACGCCCGAACTCATGTACGTGCAGACGCTCATCCTATTGAGCCATTACGTTGCAAACGAGGGCAAGTTGCAAAAGGCCTCTGGCTATTCGGCAATGGCAACGCGAGTTGCCATGGCCATGGACTTGCACCGCGATCCTCCCAGTAGCCTCACGCCAACACAGCAGGAGCTCCGTCGCAGAATATGGTGGACCATGTACACCGACGAGGCTATTGATGCGGTTGCCAATGGCCGTCCATGGACTCTGGAAGGTCCGGCTCTTAATGTCAGGATCATGGCAGACGATCCAGCCACTGCGGTCGTGGCTTGTTCAAGATTTGCAAAAGACGACGGCACCGGCACCACCTGGCTGTCTTTTGCTGTGCAGATGGCATCTCTGTACCAGTTGGCCGTCACGGGTCTGACTGGGCGTAGAAATGGTATGTTTTCAAAGCCAACTTGACGTTGGATTGCACAAGAAGACTGACAGGAGCCTACAGAGGAAGGAAAAGAAGACCCAGTGGTAGCGAAGCTCGAGCAGTGGGCAAAGCGGGTACCGACCAATCTTCGCACAATCGGCATCATTGGCAACAACGGCATCAACAATTGCACCAGTGACGAAGTGAACTATTCATTTGACGAGACTCCCTTTACAACGTCCAATGACAGATATCGGCTCAAAATTGACATCTACAAACCACAGTGGCTCCAGAAGCAGCGCCTCCTGCTGGAGCTGCACTTTCGACACGTCGTCATGCTGTTTTGCAGGCACGCCATTGAAGAACAGCTTGACAGAAAGGACGCCGGTGACGAGCCCACCCAGACGGCAAACAAATGTCTAAACCACGCGCTTTCGATATCTCGCATCCTCCTGCAGGTGCTCACCGAGACGGCCTTGCTCGACTCGCAGTTTGAGGCTCTCCACATGCTCTGGAACGCGTCTCTGACACTTGTGGCGTTTTCTGTCGCATTTGGCGCCAGATCTCGCGGCCGGAACATTCTCGAGACGTTACGCCTCAACTGTGAGGTCTTTGGACACTTTGCCTGCCTCACAAACGCAGCGGGCCGCGCAAGATCGCAACTACAGCAATTTTTGCAGCAAATGGGCGTGTCGACTCCGGTGGAATCCGCAGCACCGTCGACCACGCATCTGCCGAGAACCAGGCAGAGCTCACTAGGCATGATGCAGCCCTCGCCACCAATTTCTGCCGGGGCAGTCTTCCACCCAGAGGACGGGTCGCAAGGCCTCCCCGAATCCAGCCGCGCAGCCATGACGAATTTTGACGCAACCGCCCAATGGGCTGCACAGTTCGGGCATCCGTTGTCCCTTGCTGACACAATTCCCCCATCTGCAGCTGTGGCTCCGTCCACCAGTGCGCCTCCAATGCTCACGCCTCAGCCTACCTGGCCGGGCCCACCATCAGTCATGTCCGGCCAGCACGAACCCTACAGAGCTTTTACGTCAGAAGGCGTCGACGATGTCGACATGGATAACTTTATGTTTGACTTTGGCAGCATCTCGAGTGCCGGGCAGCAGTCCGGTGGACGCGTTTAGGGGCAATGCGCAGGCAAGTACTGGACGGCAACCTCTTCGCACCAATATTTTTTTGCATCTACATGTACACTCACACCTGCACACGCATCTGTAAACTCATTCATACACACACACACACACATTTACACACTTACGCCATGACGCTCACATAGAGGGGGTTTTTCGGGGGGGTTGCTTATCTACAGTGGGGCTAATGTTTCTGGCTGAGTGAAAAAACACACGAGGAGCACCTGGCGTCTTATCGAGTATCTGGACGAATTACACGTTGCATGACCTTTTGTATGGCAAAGCTGGGCGAATTGAGCGATGGAGTAAGAACTAGAAAAACTTTACTGGCAGTAGACTTTTTCCCTTCTCACATTAGGGCGCATTTGCTGACTGCATGCACAAAGCTACGTATGCAAGCTTCTTGCCACAGGCTGTCGGCCTCATGCTCCAAATCGCCCATGGTGTGTCAGGCATTGCCAGCAAGCTCGGCTCAGCTGCCTCGCGCTCACGCTCGCGTAGTATGACTCGCTGCACATGGAGTCTGTGCACTGGGAGGACGTCTCGTTATGCTGATCTTAAAGCCCGTGTTGCGGAACTGTCTTGCTGCAGGAGCCGCTCTACCCAATGCATAGAGCCGCTCGGTTTCACATGCCTGGCATAGAGGCATAACGTCTGTGACGTGGCGACCAGAGCTTGGCTGCACACCAGCTTCGCTTACGCGGGCACTAGGGGGTAGATCACGCACCAATACGCGGCGATGAAGGATTGCAGACGGGAGAAGGTCGATGGAATTACAAAGACAGGATAAGAGACTTGATTTGCAACGTGATTGACTTGTTCCTGCCGGTGACACAGCATCAGAACTCAAAAATTCCTTCGCGCCACTCAGCCTCGTCTCATGTCTCGTACTTGCTGAAGATTTCGCTCTCAGCCTCGGCATACTCGCGCAGGATGGTTTGCCGGATGGCCTCTGAGCGCACCGTCACCTTGCAGCCATAGTCCTTGGCGCAGTACAGGAAGCCTTGGTGGTAACCCTCGACGGGGTCGGGATTATTAACCTTGGCCCCATCCTCTTCAAACTTAAACGCCCAGAGCAGCTTAGCCACGGCCAGGAACATGTTACGCTCCGCCAGGTGGATGCCAGGACACACGCGCCGGCCTGCGCCGTAGCCAAAGTGGTCGCGCTTCTCCCAGTCGCCGTTGGCAATGAATTCGGGCGAGATAAGCTCTTTGTGCGGCTCGTACCGCTCAGGGATAAACTCCTCAGGGTCGTGCCAAACGTTGGGATCCATGTGCATGGCCCAGACGTTCATGATGACGATGGTGCCCTTGGGCAGGAATTTACCCTCGACCCAGTCGTCTGGAGCTTCGCATTAGCGACAAGTGCGACCCGTGTCAAGATAGAGGCCATCTTACCTTCGGTCAACGCATGGGGGAAGCCTAGTGGCAAAATCGGACGCCATCGGTGTCCCTCCTTTACAATCTGGTTAATGTACGGAAGATCCTTGAAGTCAGCCCACACTGGTGACCGGTTCTCGCCTACGATGGCGTCGATCTGAGCCTGTGCCTTCTTCTGCACTTCTGGGTACTTGATCATGGCCTGTACAATGGCTATGGTCAAAGAAGAGCTAGTGTCGGATCCACCCTTTTTTTTTTCTCGTCAGTTTTGCTGGTCAAAAGGCACTCTTTGAAAATTGGGCAAGAAAAGGAAAAGAAGAGAAAAAAAAAAGAAAGAAAAAACAAGACTAAACTCACCTCCATGAGCACTCCGCCAATAAAGCGCTTCTGCTGCCGTGAGAGGTCGCTCTTGTCCAGCACCTTGTCCAGGAAGCAGCCGGCGTTGATGCCAGCTTCGCGGCGCTTCTCAACGCGCGAAAGAACATCCTCGTAGAGTGTGTCCATCTGGTTGCCAATGGCTTTTGCACGGGTCACATAGTTGCCAAATAGAGCTTGGGGCAGCATCTTCATCCAGGGGAAGATGTCGACAGGAGGGGTGGCTCCCGTCTCCATAATGGCACTCCACTTCTCCATGAGGTCGTAGAGACGCTGCATGTAAGGTGCATGGATGCTGGGAGTGCGGATGCCAAAGACTGAGCCTCAATGTCAGCAAGCCACATTCTTACATGCAGCCAGCCACAGCGGGAACTTACCCAGAGTGTTGGTGATGGAATTGCTGTAGCGCTTGGGGTGCAGCATGTGGTTGTCTGGGTCAGTCAGGAAGTCGTGCACCAGCTGCACCGCCTCGGCATTCTGCACAGGAATGTGCTCGCGCTCCACGATGCCTTCGTAGAAGTGCTGGTGGATGTGCTTGCGGAACTGGCGCCATTGGTCGCCGTAGTACATGACAAGCAGGTGGAAGCCTGGCCCCCGTCAGCGAGAAAACCCAAGAAGGAGGATTCGGCACTGATGCAAACCTTTGGTGATGAGGTCGTGAGAAACGTAGCTGGGAGGTCGCTGGCTGTAAATGTTGGCCTTTTTGTCAATGACCTCCTTGATCAGACGGCGGTCGCTGATGACGGCCATGGTGCCGGTGCCCAGCTTGAGGGTGAAGAGACCGCCATACTGCGCCGCCCACTCCTTGAACTTGACGTGCGTGTACGCTGATGGAATCTGGTGCAGGTTACCGATGAATGGCAGCGTCTTGGGCCCTCCTGGCATGTTCTTGGTCCGGTGGCCGCTCCTGAACGCCTGGACCAGGACAACCAGCACGCTAACCACCACGGCAGCAACAGGCAAGAGTGGAACGTTCATGGCCGAGAGTGTCTCCTTGACTGAAGACATCTTGGCTAAAGACATCTTGACAAAATCTCTTTGATACAGAATTCGAAAAACTTTGAAGCGCAGGAAGCATGCGATCCTACATTGATAAGGCAGCTGCCATTAAGAGGCCGTAAACTCTGAACATCCATGGCTCCTGTTTCTTCCTTGTTGTTCTCTTATTGTTGGGGCAAGAGTAGAGAAGCTTGTAAAAGCCTCTTGTGATCGTCTAGGTGATTGACACACTAACGCGCTGCAATGCGACGCGTAATCGGATGCTAATGCTGACTCTGGCGGCCGCTTTGGTGGAGTTGCTCCCAAGGGCGGAACGCACTCCGTCGGCTCCTTCTGGCCATCTCTATTCTCACCTCACTCCATCAGCGACTCCGGCAGCACCACCTCAGTCTGACCATGCCGGGAGCTAGGGACTCCCGCTTATCGTCTGTGCAGGCTCTGATCCCGCCTGCTGTCTTACTCTCTATGCCTGCAACGGCTAGTCATGGCTTTCCACTGCCCGAGGTTGACTGACCACCCACGCACGCCACCATCATCATTGTGCGCTCGAGCCTGAGCTTGGCTTGGACCGTGGCTTGTGCATTCCAAGCCTGGATGATCTGCATTGTCACTTACGTGAGGGTCTCAGTCGACTGTGTTGCACCTCCCACGCCACCGTCACCAGGGTCTTGGATAGGGTCCTCAATGGGGCATGTCTAGTGCTCAACGACCCACAATATGCCGCCATAATGCTGGGAACGCGATTTTAGGAGCCTGCATGGCTTGTGTCCGTCGCCAGCTGGTTCGCACTCTGCGTGCTGGGCAAGGCTCGAACTAGGCTGGAACAAGAAACGACCATTTCGGCAGCCTCTGAAATTGGCGACGTGAAGATAACAAACATGGCCACGACAAAACTCCGGACGCGGTCCGCCGGTCGCTATAGCAGAAGATCAAGGCGTGTTGAGAGATATACTACTCTCAACGATATTATGCTGATCCTTATACACACACACGACACGTCTGAGCATGTGTCGGCGCAATGTAACCCCATTGCGGCCGTTTTCGCGTCCTGAAGAGGAATCCACGCCAGGAAGAGCAGAGGAATGGCAATTCAGCGAATTGGACGACAAGACACGACTTTCAGCGACAGGCCTCTCATTTGCTCGTCTGGTCTCCAATCTTTTATATTGAGCATTTCCCTTCCCCCCTTTTTTTGAATTTTGTTTGGATTCGATTCTTTACAAGGCCTTCCCATCCTTTTCTCTCAGCCACATCAAAATGGCATACAAAGTCACGAGAGACGCAGGCAGTGCCGGCTCAGCCTCGCCTCCTGAGTCGGACGGAGCCTCTTCCATCTTTACCACATCCCGTCGCCAATCCTACTATGAGTCTGGCGACATTGCAGTTGTCGGCATGGCCTGTCGTGTCGCTGGCGGCAACAACTCCCCGGCAGAGCTGTGGGAGAGCCTGCTGGCCAAGAAGGACGCTAGCGGTGAGATGCCATCGATGCGATGGGAACCCTACTACCGCCGCGACCCCCGCAACCCAAAGGTCCTCAAGGCCACCAACCAGCGAGGGTACTTTGTCGAACAGATTGAAAACTTTGATGCATCCTTCTTCGGCATCTCGCCCAAGGAGGCCGTGCTGATGGACCCCCAACAAAGAGTGACGCTGGAAGTCACCTGGGAGGCCCTCGAGGACGCCGGCATCGCACCACAGTCTCTGTCTGGCAGCAACACTGGTGTCTTCATGGGCGTCAACTCGGACGACTATGGCAAGCTGTTGCTCGAAGACCTGCCAGGCATCGAGGCCTGGATGGGCATCGGTACTGCCTACTGCGGTATCCCCAACCGCATCTCATATGCCCTTGACCTCATGGGTCCCTCAACCGCTGTTGACGCCGCCTGCGCCTCATCGCTGGTTGCTATTCACCACGGCCGCCAGGCTCTGCAGGCTCGCGAGTCCGACGTCTGCATTGTTGGCGGTGTCAACGTCCTCTGTGGACCTGGCCTGACCCGCGTGCTGGACATTGCCGGTGCTACATCTGCCGAAGGTCGCTGCCGCTCCTTTGACGACTCGGCCAACGGTTATGGTCGTGGCGAAGGTGCTTCCGTCATTGTGCTCAAGCGTCTTGAAGATGCCGTGCGAGACAATGACAACATCCAAGCAGTGCTCAAGGGCTCTGCCGTTGCCCAGGATGGCAAGACCAACGGCATCATGGCCCCCAACGGCGCCGCCCAGCAACTCGTTGCCCGCAACGCTCTCAAGTCTGCCTCCATCCACCCATCCAGCGTGCAGTATGTCGAGGCTCACGCAACCTCGACCTCCGTCGGAGATCCCGTCGAGGTTTCCGCCTTGGCTGCCGTCTACGGACCTAACCGTCCTGTCGAGCAACCATGCTACATTGGCTCGGTGAAGCCCAACATTGGCCACCTTGAGGCTGGTGCTGGAGCCATGGGCTTCATGAAGGCCGTGCTGGCGGTCAAGCATGGCTTGATCCCCCCTCAGGCAAATCTGTAAGTATCTATTCACCCACCCCCCCTCTCTCTCTCTCTTTCTCCTTCACTTCCTCCCCTTTCCCTCCACCCTGCCTTTTTCCTCTTGCTGTGCCTCTCTTCTTGCATATCATCATAGCTAATTCATTACTGCAGAGAGAAGCTCAACTCAAAGATTGACTGGAAGAAGGGCGGTATCCTCGCCCCAACAGAGACACAACCCTGGCCAGAGACCAAGGTCCGACGCGCTGCCATTAGCTCCTACGGCTATGGTGGCTCAGTCTCCCACGCTGTCATTGAGAGCGCTTCACAGTTCCACATCAACGACTTGGCCAAGGCCCCCGAGTCGGAGCTACCACAAACTAGCATCCTGCTGCTCTCGGCTCCTCAAGCCAAGCGCCTGGTTCCTGCTGCAACCACACTCCAGAAGTATATTTCTGATGACGTTAAGGGCACACCTCTCACCGCCCTTGCTGCGACTCTGGCAAGGCGTCGCGGTCACTTTGATCACCGCTGCGCTGTCGTCGTCCACAACAAGGCTGATGCCGTGGCGACCCTCCAGGACTTTGCCAGCTCGAAGAAGAACTCTACAGTCATTACTGGCCGCAGCTTTGCAAAGGATGTCAACCCTGGCACCGTCTGGCTCTTCTCCGGCCACGGTTCCCAGTGGCCCGACATGGGCAAGCAGTTGCTCGCTGAGAATGCAGAGTTCCTGCGCGCCATCGAGCCCCTTGAGCCCATTATTGAGAAGGAGCTTGACTTCTCGCCCATTGCGGCGCTCCAGAGCGGAGACTTTGACTCGTCGGACAAGATCCAAGCCTTGACCTATGTGATGCAGATTGGTCTCGCTGCCACACTCAAGGAGCGTGGTGAGTTTTATTCACTGCACAATATCGCACCAAGTTTGAGTACTGACATTTGACAAAGGAATTTACCCCGGTGCCATCATCGGCCACTCGGTTGGCGAAATTGCTGCCGCCGTTGTCGCCGGAGCCCTCACACCAGTTGAGGGTGCCATGGTCGTCGCTCGACGTGCACGCCTCTACCGCCAGGTCATGGGCAAGGGCGCCATGGTCATGGTCAACAGCGAGTTTGCCGCTGTCGAAAAGGAGTCCGAGGGCGTGTCGGACCTCACTCCAGCCATCAAGTCGTCACCAACGTCGACTGTCGTGTCTGGATCTACCGAGGCCGTGGACAAGTATGTCGAGACCCTCAAGACTCAGGGTATCAACCCGCTGCGTGTCAAGTCAGACATTGCATTCCACAGGTATGTTTACCCCTTGTCGTTACTTTTGAAAAAGAGATGCTGACCGTGACAAAGCCCTGCTCTCGAGTGCCTTGCTCAGCCTCTGCTCGAGGCCCTTGGCCATGACTTGCAGCCACGCCAGCCCAGCGTACCGCTGTACACGACGGCCTCTTCAGACACCCGCAGTCAGCCTCTCCGCGATGCAGAGTATTGGGTGAACAACATGGTTTCACCAGTCATCCTGAGTGATGCCGTGTCTTCTGCTGTTGAGGATGGCTGGCGCCGCTTCCTCGAGGTTTCGTCTCACCCAATCCTTGCTCACTCGGTCAACGAGACCATCATGAGCATGGGTGTCGACGACGACTGCACAGTGGTGCCCTCGATGTTGCGCAACAAGCCCGCAGATGAATGCCTCAACGTCAGCATCGCCAAACTGTGGTGCAGTGGCGCTACCATTGACTGGTCCAAGGCCGCACCATCGGCAACCTGGGACCACGACGCCCCCAAGACTCAGTGGATGCATCAGCCCTTCTGGAAGGAGATTAGCACAGGAGGCGCAGCCGCCACCAAGCACGACGTTGATGCCCACGTCTTGCTTGGCCAGCGCACCAGCGTGCCTGGTGCCGGTGTGCTCGTCTACTCGACGACTCTTGACCAGGACAGCAAGCCATTCCCCGGCTCACACCCTCTCCACGGCACCGAGATTATTCCGGCTGCTGTACTGTTCCACACCTTTGTCAAGGGTGCCGCCTCCCAATCCATCAACAGCCTCTCCAATGTCACGTTGCGCGTGCCTGTCGCCATCAGCGCGCCGCGTGACATTCAAATCGTCTACGAGCGCAAGAAGGCATCGATCCAGTCGAAACTCATTGAGTCTGACTCCAGCGACGCGTGGGTCACTCACACTACTGCTGTTCTCGACACGGATGAGAAGAATGCCCTCGCAGACCGTCTTGACATTGCCGATATCAAGGCGCGTCTTACTGACAGGCTCAAGGACTCGCACACCATTGACTACCTTGCCGATGTTGGCGTCTCCGAGATGGGTTTCCCGTGGAAGGTTACTGAGCACTGGGGCAACACCAAGGAGATGATTGCTCTGGTTGACGTTGCGCCCGATGTCGCCGATGCCGACTCGCTTCCTTGGGACAGGAACTCGTGGGCGTCAATCCTCGACTCGGCCACATCTATTGGCTCCACACTGTTCTTTGACAGGCCCAGCCTGCGCATGCCTGCTCACGTGGAGAACTTCAGTCTCAAGCCTGGAGCTACTCCTCCCAAGCTTGGCTACATCTATGTGCAAGAAGCCTCTTCCGGCACCGAGCTAGCCTCAGACATCACTGTTCTCGCCCAGGACGGTGAGGTGCTGGCCAAGTTCACCTCGATGCGCTTCTCAGAGATTGAGGGAACTGCCGGCACGAGTGGAAGCGTCGAGTCTCTGGTCCACCAGATGAACTGGCGACCAGCGCCTCTTGCCGAAGAGGCCACCGAGTTTGACAGCTTCGTCTTCGTCGGCTCCAACGAGGCTCTGCTGCAGCCATACAAGCAGCAGCTTCCCTCCTCTGCGCGCAAGGCTGCCACGACAACCACGCCAGAGCAATTTGTGCAGGCACCAGTTTCGGCAAAGACTGCGGTCGTCTTTGTGCCAGCTTCCGTTGATGAGGCATCAGAGATTGCTGCCGCTGCCGACCGCTTCTGCGCGCAGCTCCTGCAGATTTCCAAGCATGTCATCAATGCTGGTGAGCAAGGATCCAAGGTCTTTGTCATCACCAACGAGGCCTTGGACGGCGAGACGCCAGCTGCTTTGGCCCAGTCGGCCGTCATTGGTCTGTCGCGCATCATTGCCTCAGAGCACCCTGACCAGTGGGGTGCTCACATTGACAGCGACACGATGATGGTGCTGCCGCTGCAAGCCATCAAGTATGTGCGCGGCCAAGACATTGTTCGCATCGACGACACGGTCGCCAAGGTCGCCCGCCTGCGACCATTCCCTCGCCAGCAGGTGCTGCCAGCTGAGAAGCAGGGATGGCTGGACCCAACGCCAGATGGCACTTACCTCATCTCTGGTGGCCTTGGTGTCCTAGGTCTTGAGGTTGCAGAGTACCTGGTTGAGAAGGGTGCTCGCCGCCTTGTGCTCCTTTCGCGCCGTGCTCTGCCTCCAAGGAGGCTCTGGAGCAGCCAGGAGGGTTCTCAGCGTGAGACGCTTGACAGGATTCAACGAATTGAGGCCAGTGGAGCATCTGTCTTTACCCTCGCCGTCGACATCACCAAGCCAGACGCCCAGCAGGTGCTGCTTGACCGCCTGGATGAGCTCATGCTACCAGCAGTCAAGGGAGTCATCCACGCTGCAGGTGTCCTCGAGGATCAGATGGTACGTTTACCCCTTCGTTACAAGTTTATTCATTCGGATACTGACATGCCTTGTAGGTGCTACAAACGACGGAAGATGCCTTCAACCGTGTTACCGCGCCCAAGATCACGGGTGCTCTCACGCTGGACAAGGCCTTCCCTCCCAAGAGCCTTGATTTCTTCATCTGCTTCTCGTCTTGCGGACAGCTGTTTGGCTTCCCTGGCCAGGCTTCGTACGCCACAGGCAACGCCTTCCTGGACAGTCTGGCCGAAGGCCGCCGCCGACAGGGCGACAATGCCATTGCCTTCCAGTGGACCAGCTGGCGAGGCCTTGGTATGGCTGCCAGCACCGACTTCATCGAGGCTGAGCTGGAGAACCGTGGCATCACCAGCGTGACCCGCGATGACGGCTTCCGTGCCTGGGAGCATGCCGGCCGCCTCGACACTGCCCACGCTGTTGTGCTGCGCAGTCTAGTCTTGGATGCCGACGAGCCTGTTCCTCTGCCCATCACAGAGGACATTGCAGTGCGCCGCCCAGCCAAGGAAGGCGCATCTGGAGGTGGTGCCGCCGATGGCGACGCTGCTGGTGCTGGTGAAGCGCTTCCCAAGTCTGGGCCCGAGCTGAATGCCTACCTGACGCAAAAGATTCAGGAGTGCGTCAGCGCGGCACTCAGCCTGGGCAGTGCTGACGACGTCGACCCCAAGGTCGCACTGTCGGAGCAGGGCATGGACTCTGTCATGATGCCAACCCTGAACCGGTCGCTGCAGAAGACGCTCAAGCTCAAGGTGCCACCGACCTTGGTCTGGGGCCACCCGACGGTCTCGCACCTGGTCAAGTGGGCTGCCGAGAAGCTGGCTGCTTGAGAGGTTTTGGTGTCAGAATGTTTTGATGGGTATATGAGTATTTTGTCAAGCAAAATTTGTTTCTTTCCTTTGTTTGGGATAAGGTATATACACATTGTTACGAAAATATTTTCTCTTTTGCTCTACAAATGTTCCTATACGACGTTTTCCAATGCTCCCTCTGATATAGTCGGTGTCTGTGTAAATCTCCCTCTCTGCTGCTGCTTCTACTTACCCCTATATCACCAAGCTTGTTTCCCTCTTATCCAATTCTTCTTCTCACACGACTAAAGCCACGTACTTGACTTCTCTTGGGAGCAACAAGAAGGCCTGGCCCAAAAAGAGAAGTAGAAGCAGTCCCGCTTTTTGGTCCTGCTACCGTCTTGCTCGTGTAAAGTCAGCCAAAAGGTTTCGATGGTTTACTACTCTGTGCTTCCGCTTATTCATGAGTCTGGCTTACACAGGGTCCTTGTTAGAAGACAGTGGTTCAATATTAAAGGGCCATTTGTTGCATGTAGTGGGATTCGCTCCATTGTGAGGAACGCACCTTGTAATACTATGAGCTGTGGTATTACGGAATTGAGAGAATAGGCACGGCTTTGGTGGTGTTGCGACAATTTCAAAAAGGTGAAAAAAAACCGAGGCAATGGCAGACATTGCTATCATGATATTTATATATTCTCTTTGTCCATTTTCGCCGAGACCAAGTAGCAGTCTTGTGTATATTTCCTTTGCATGTATCAAAACATCAAAACCGTGATTGCATCCAAACCAATCCTTGGCGCAATAATCCAAAGTCCTCATTCGTTATCCGCCACTGTGAAACCCGTTTTTGGGTAGCGGCAGGACAGGTCCTCTACTCGGCCACCTTGACTGCGCCGTTGGCGTGGCCATTGCCATTACTCAAGGCGGCCAGCTTCCTCTCGCGCAGACCGTCGGCGGACCCGTTGGTGATGCCCTTGGGCACCCCGTTGACCACGCCATTGACCTGCTTGTCGTCCACCATGTGGTTGACCCACGGCTCATACTCGGCGTTGAGTGGCTTGGGCACGTCGGAAAGCTGCATCTGCTTCTGCCAGTTGCCCTCTGAGCGGTAGGCCTCCTCGACCAGGTGGCGCTGGAAGTAGGAGCCCTTCATCTTGGCCACGGCAAAGTCCCAATCTGTCGTGTACTCTTTTTTCGTCCGTCAGTCCTGTCGCCATTCGTCTCTTGGCTAGAATGGAAAAGGAAGAAACATACCTTTGAAAAAGGGCTTGTAGCCCAGCAGCCCTCCAATCCAGCGACCGCCAATGACAGAGCCCCAGTAGCCAATGGTGCGACGGGCCCAGTTGGGCATGGGGATCCACGAAGGCTGAACCGAATAGGCATCGCCGCCATCTTGGATCTGCCGGTAATCAGTATACTATTGAACAAATCACACCGGAAGAAACACTCACGGAGAGGAATTGGAAAATGTTCAGGCCACCCTCATGCAGCAGAGCGTCGTGCCAGTAGCCGTACCAGTTCTCGAAGAAGATGCGGTCCAGCTGGTAGTCCTTGCCACTGTCTGAAGCGCTCAGGAGCACCGTCATGTCGCCAGGCGAGTCGTCGTGGATGAAGAACTGGTGGATCTGACCCGGCTTGGCCGACACCTCTCCATCCTCGGCCGTCACAAGGTCGACTTTGCCGTCACGTTCGATGCCCATCAGACCCTGCTCGACCTTGAAGTACTCGGTCTGATACTGGTGGAAATGCAGCGGCGGGCCCTTTGGCCGCTCTGGCGAAGCGATGAGTTTTCGCAGGTTCTCCGGCACATGGCCGCGCAGGTCCTTTTTATACGTCTGGCGGAAGAGGAAGCATCGTCCTGGCGGCGGCTCCAAGAACTCAGTCTCGAGCAGACCACCGAATCTGCGTTTCACAAGCTGTCGTTAGGATGACGATTTACCCTACTGGCAGCAAGACGTCTTTTCTAAACATACTTGATGATCTTCTTCTGGCCAGCAGAAGTGTGGTATGGTACAAAGGGGTTCGTTGCGGCAAAGAAGGCTGGCATCTTGGGCAAATGGGTCCAAAGACTGGCACTTTGGGGGGAGAACACGACCGGCAGAGACGGAGGCTATGGCACAAATATGAGCCCTACTGCTCCTGCAATTTGTGATGCTATCAAATTCTTACGTCCGCCCGATAGGGCCTCCTGGTATATCAGATTGGCGCTGTCGGCACCCATCCCGTGCAAGCGTGTGCACAGAGCTCGCATGAGACCGCAGTAGGCATTCGCAATGCCATTGCAGCATTAAGATTCTGGTCGCAACTCCTTGCGTGCATCCGGCGCAATCAACGTGCGGCGCTCAGTGCAGAAGCGTGGAAAGCCATGTCGATCAGGGTGCAAAGCGGCTTCAACAGAACCTTAAGTGACGCAGCTGGCGGAGTTATGCTCCAAACAGTCGTCCGGAGAAGCTCCGCTGTGCGGCTAATCAGCTATTCTTATAGCGGCCGTACTAGTGTGGGTTTCCAGCCGCCGCGATTGGCTGCATCCAACTACTAGGCTGGATTGGTCAATGCAATAGTGTCTCCCAGGAGCATCTGCCCGTGCCAGGTTGCCATCAGGTTGGGAAAGGTCGGTGGAGACGTCGACTCTAGCACAGACTGTGGTAGGCATCGTCACAATGGCCATGATGGTGATGACAGGCAGATGTGCGACAAGTTGCGGCGTGTTGCCACGATGGACTGACTATGTCGTTATAACTCCGAACGTAATCGGCTTTCCTTTGTCCTCGGCGTATACAGACTTTGCCCGTACAGCTTTGATCCATCTTTTGAATAAATTGAATTACCCATGGGGGCCCCAGGTAAGCGCACCAACGACAGCCAGCACAGTTTGCCCAAGGGAGGTTCGCAGTCTGCAGACGGTAAGCGACGACGAACAATGGCCGCAGACACATGGACACCAGCCGTGACGAACCGCATCGACGTGCATCACCACTGGCTGCCCAAAGCCTATACACAAGGTGAGCTTCTTCTTCTGCTTCTTCTGCTGTCTGGTATCCTGCCAGCCAGTTCAAGCCTTAGCTGATGGGACGATATCCAGCCTTGCAGGACGCTGGCGGTGATCCATCCGGCTGGACCATTCCCAACTGGACCCTTGTAAGCAAATGCGAGACTGTATGATGATTGGCAAGCGGACAGACTGATTGCAAGGCCAAAGCAAAATGACGACGAGTTCAGCAAGAGCGTTGGCGTGTCAAAGGTCGTCTTTTCCATCACAGCGCCAGGAGCCATGGTCGCAAAAGAGCCAGCAGCCATCAAGAAGCTCGCCAGAGACATGAACGACGAGGCTGCGCGCATGCGGGACTCGAACCCGCGCAAGTTTGGCTTCTTCGCGTCGCTGCCTTCGCTCTTGGACGAGCAGGCCGCCATCGAAGAGATTGAATACAGCCTCGACGTGCTCAAGGCTGACGGCGTCACGCTCTTCACGCGGTACGGCAGTGACAACCACTACCTTGGCCACGAGGACTTTTCTCGCATCTGGCAGAAGCTGAATGAGCGCAACGCGGTTGTCTTCATCCACCCCACGCACATGGTCGACACGAACCTTGTCAATTCGCGTCTGCCACAGCCCATGATTGACTATCCCCACGAAACGACGCGCACCGCCATCGACTTGGTCATGAGCAAGACTGTCCGGAACAACAGGAACTGCCGCATCATCTTGAGCCACGCCGGCGGCACTCTGCCCTACCTGGCGCTGCGGCCGGCCATGATGCTGCCTCACACGCCCTTCGACGTGGGCATGACGGCAGACGAGTTTGTCGACGACGCGCGCTCCTTCTACTTTGACCTGGCGCTGTCGGGCACACGCTACCAGCTGCGCCCACTGATCGACTTTGCAAAGCCTGGGCACATTCTGTTTGGCAGCGACTTTCCCTACGCGCCAACGCCCTCGATCCACGACATGACCAAAGGTCTCGACGAGTTTGCGAAAGAGTCGGCTGAGCCAGAGCTGGAGGGCGCAATTGAGGCCAACGCGCTGAAGCTGTTCCCTCGCTTTGGACCAGCCAGGTCCAACAAGATGGCTGACAGCAGTACCAGGTTAAGCGTTGAAGAGACCAGTGAGGGCATTAAAATCCCAGCTAAGGCTGCAGGTATCACAGTTTAGGACAACGGCCTATTTACTCTGTTTCTACAAGAATGCATTCCGGTTGTTGGTAGAATATGTCTGATATAATTCGGAACCTTGACATTGTGAGGGTAGAGTGATGTGGCTTCAAGTAGTTACGAACCTACAAGTGACGACCTTGTTCTTGAACAAAACTGTTCTCTTCTCCACACTTGAAACATAATTAATTTGAGTGACCGAGTTTCAACTATCTGGAAACATATTGCCTATTCGCCCGACTGACGTGTTTTGAGAACTGGAGACATCTCCGCCCTTGTGCAAACATAAGCAACACAAAGAGCTCAAAGCCAAAATTTCGATTCTTCAATATTCTATTTGACATGCAAAAAAAAACCTACGAATCATACTTGGAAAAGATCTGTTCGCACGCCTCCTGGTACTCGCGCGCAATTGTGTCGGCGCGCTGCTGTGATCGTGGCTCAATAATGCAGTTGAACGGGTTGGCACAGTGCAAGAAACCCTCGCTGTAGCCCGTCAGTGGTGAAGAGTCATTGTGCCCGCCTGGGCGCTCCTTGATGCTAAAGGCCCAAAGCAGCTGCGCGGTGCCGATCAGCAGGTTGCGTTCTGCCAGGTGGATGCCCGGGCAGATGCGACGACCTGCGCCGTAACCATAGTGGTCACGCTTGGTCCAGTCGCTCGACGCCGCATACTCTGGAGCCAGCAGCGGCAGATGCTCGTAGCGCTCCGGCTGGAACTCATGCGGATCCTTCCATATCTGCGGGTCCATGTGCATGCCCCAGACATTGATGATGACGGTCGAGCCCTTGGGCAGGAGCATGCCCTTGTACCAGTCGTCTATTTTGAAGTTAGTATGCGGATGGAAGCTAGACTACAAAGACTTACCTTGACCAAGAGCGTGTGGAAAGCTAAGAGGGGTGACGGGCCTCCAGCGGTGGCCTTCTTTGACAATCATGTTGATATAAGGCATCTTTTGGATGTCTGCCCAGGTTGGCACTCTGTCAGGACCGACGACCGAGTCAATCTCTGCCTGCGCCTTGGCCAAGACGTCCGGGTACTTGGTCATGGCCTGGATGATGGCCAGCAAGATGGACGACGACGTGTCGGAGCCGCCTTCCATCAGAACACCTCCGAGGAAGATTAATTGATTCCGGGTCAGCTGGTTCTTTTCGTTGGCATCCAGCACAATATCCATCATGCTCTTTATTTTGCGGCCCGAAGCCCTTCGAGCCTCGACCTTGTCCAGAACATCACTGTACAGAGAGGTCATCGACTTGCCCACTCCCTGTGCCCGGGATCGCCAGCTGCCCAGGAGCTTCTCGGGTATTGCGTGCAGCCACGGGTAAGTGTCGACGGGTGGCGTGTTGCCTTGCTCCATGACCTTTGACCAGCGCTCCATGAGCTCGTACAGGCGATTCATGTAGTCGCTCTCAAGGTTGGCCGTTCGAATACCGAATACTGCCGTTTGTCAGAAAAAGGAATATTTTACCAGAATCATGGATCTTACCGAGAGAGTTGATGATGCTATTGCTGAAGCGTTTGGGGTGACGCATGAAGCGCTCTGGCTGCTGCATAAAGTCGTAGAGCATCTGCTTGCTCTCTGCTTCTTGCAGGTAGACGTGCTCTTTCTCACACGCCGATTCCACTTTTTCCCACTTGTTAGCGTCATGGTTTCTAAGATGAGCACCCAAAGAGAGGTTCAAACTTACTGAAGTGCTGGTGAGTCAGTTTCCTTACCAGTCTCCATGTGTCTGAGTAGTCCATGACAAGCATGTGGTCGCCCTGAGTGATGGTACGGGCTACAAACGAGTCGGGTCTGCGGCTGTAGATGGTGCTCTTCTTGTCCAGTAGGTTGCGGATCGCCTCTCGGTCTGTGATGACCAGGGTGGTGGCTGCACCACGCTTGAGGGAGAAGACGGGTCCATACTCTTTGGCCCACTCCTGGAATTTGAAGTGCGCTCCTGTGCGTGGGATCAGATGCTCATTACCAATGACGGGAAGTGTAGGTGGCCCTGATGGTTGCCCGTTAGTTTCACGCAAGAAGGTGTCGAGTATACTGGAACACACCTGGGGGCATGTGAGGCGTTCGGTGTCCAGTCCTGAAAATCTTCACAATGCCCAGCACCACAAAGGCAATGGCAAGGCCTATTCCGGCAATCAGAGAAACAGGCGTATTGGCAGTCATGGTGAAGGCAGGTCACGTGTATCGTCCTTGTAGCCAGCGCAGACGCAGGCGACACTGCGTGTAGGGCATGTTTTAATCCGCCTGCCTGCTTGCAGAGTCGCATAACGTTGAGCCACTGCCACGCTGCACTGCGTCGCATGCATGTAAGCGAACATGGCTACGCGGAGAGGAGTTGCTCCGCCATACAGCTCCGCCATCCAAACGGCCTGCCGTTTTAAGTTTCTTGATCGGCACAGGAGTTTTCGGGACACGCAAGCTTAGGTGATCCAAGGTCCCTTGACGTTCGTTGCTCGTTTGGTGATGCCCCGACGCTCTGGGTAGGATGATCCAGGGCTGCTCTTGGTCCGACGAAAGGGCCGTGGCAAAGCTATGATTCGTTGACAAATGAGCGTGTACAATCTCTGCCGTCGCCAAATCAAAGCATTTTCCATGGACGAAAAGAGTTTCGCCAGCTACGAACTTGTTCAAGCGTCTGACTTGTGGCTTATACCGTGATGCTAAGCGTAGTCGACTGACTGCCCAAGCATTACTCATTCGACAAAACCAAAATCGAATGCACAAAACTCGAGTATTGTTTCATTCATTCCATTGATGTATGACTGCCTATTTTCCTTTGTTCTCATGTAGCGTGAAAAAAAAAGCTCAAGGAGAGTCATGCAGTGCATGAAGTCTTCCTCCACGATTCCTCATTGGCCCAGCATCGACCAACCAGAAAGATACAAGTCGAATCCGAAATCAGCAGAAAGACAGTCCCATTATGCAGTCATTAGTTTCGTGTTCAAGCACCATCCACATCCGTGGACAGTGAAATGGCCTCGTTCTCCTTGGTCGCAGCAGACCACTCTCCCAGCTTGCTGTTGTACCAGTTGTAGGCGTCGGTGCCCAGCAGCAGACGCGCAGGAGGCTTGGGCAGGATGGCAGCTTCATAGATGGCACGGGCACCCTTGGCCGGGTCGCCGTTCTGCGACTCTGCCATCTGCTTCATCTGAGCGCGGAGATCCACGTGATCATAAGCTGGGTGGCCCTTTTCCGTGTAGGTCATGGAGCGGTGGAAGAAGTCGGTGCGGAACCCTCCAGGCTCGACGCACGAGAAGCGGATGTTCCACTCTGGCTTGACCTCGTTGGCAATCACCTCAGTCATACCCTCGACGGCAAACTTGCTGGCGCTGTACATGCTCATCAGGGGAAGCCCAATGAGGCCACCAATGCTCGTCACCTGCATGATGACACCGCCTGGGGGCTTCTGCTCACGCATCACCTCCATGGCCTTGCGGGTGCCGTCCAGGGGGCCGAAGAAGTTGACCTGCATCTGGTCGCGGATGTCCTTGTCGGTGAGAGACTCAAAGGTGCCGCTCAGGCCGTATCCTTGCATTTGTCAGATTGAAATTGCCTGGGTTGAATTGCCTCATTTCGTCCAGCAGCCTAACTCACCAGCATTGTTCACAAAGGCGTCCACGCGTCCAAAGACCTCGACGGCCTTGTCAAAGGCTGCCACGACGGTGTCGCGCTCATACAGATCCACCGCTAGCGGCAGGAAGTTCTGCTCTGTGGCATTGTTGAACTTTAGCGTCGCGGGCTTGCGCGCCGTTGCCACTGCAATGTCGCCGTTGTCAATCACATGCTGGGCGAGGGCTGCGCCAAAGCCGGTGCTGCAGCCGGTGATGAGGAAGACCCTGGGGTTCTGCGTTGCTGCTGGAGACATGGTTTTTTTTCTTTCTTCTTGGTCGTGGAGTAGCAGGTGGAGAAGGAGTTGTCCAGACAGCGAGTCGCCATCTATTTGATTCACCCATCCATCCCAGCACATGTCCACCTGATACCTTGGTTTGCGGCTCATTCAGTGGCTGCAGTGACAGAGCCGCTAACCTGTTGCGGAAGCGCGGAGTCAAGCCACGCTAGTCCACTTTGGGCGTCCGGAGTTGCCAGGAGTTGTTTCCTGTCTGGGCGATTGCTGTACCACCCAGACGACCGTCTTTCTTTACTGCGGTTACGATCAAGGGGGATTTTCTTGATTGCAAATCAATTCTGATAAGCCACTTCGTCATTCGGGGATGTACACCTAGCGGAGGAAACGGTTTAGCGCAGGGATGGCTTTTTTGAGCCTCGTCGTAGCTTTGGATCCTTAGTTTCTCTCAGTCTCGTCCTGCTGCATGCAATCCATAGTGCTGACAAGTGAAGCACTACACTGGCTACGCTGGCCATGGACAACCCACAAGCAAGCCTGAAGGACCTCGTCCAGCGGTTTGTGGAGCTGCGTGGAGCCGAAGAACACAGAGCCAGCAGCATCCGTTGGAGAGATCTCGATGTCGTTGGAGCTGGCCTCCCGGTAAGTGCTGGTATATCTTGGGATTTGTGAATTTTGCTAAACATGGGGAATGACTGTAGGCGATGCCGGCAGCAACAGTGTTGTCGTATCTGAGGAATCTGGTCGACCCGACTTCATATCTGCGTCAGCCCGTCCACACCAGGAAGCTTCTCCATGGCTTTGAAGGCACGCTGGAGCCGGGGGAGATGCTCATGGTCATTGGCAAACCCGGCAGTGGAGTAACGACATTTCTAAAGGCCCTGACTAACCTCCGTGATGAGTACCACAACATTGACGGCGACATGCAATTCGGCTCCTGGTCGTCGGAAGAAGTGCAGAAACACCACTCCAAGGAACTGACTTTCTGCGGTTTGTTCTGCTCCATGTGCCTGAGACGGTTGGCCAAACATGACTGACGGCGTGAATGAACAGGCGAGGAAGACGTACATTTTCCCACACTCACTGTCAAAGACACTCTATCGTGAGTTTGCCAATGTTTTCCTCTTCTGGCTCCGCGCTGACGTGGACATGTTTCCAGCTTTGCTCTCAAGGCCGCCTTTGGCAACAAGGTCGACGGAAAGCATCTTCAGACTACCCTGGAGCTCCTGACAGACTTGTTTGGAATCCCGCACACGCTCAACACCAAGGTTGGCAGCGATTCTGTTCGCGGCGTGTCTGGCGGAGAGCGTCGCCGTGTCACTTTGGCCGAAGCTCTCGTCACCTGTCCCAGCCTCATGGCCTATGACAATCCCACCAGCGGCCTTGACTCTTCCACCGCCATTGAGTTTATGCAGCTCATGCACGAGCTGACAAAGCAGAGTGGTTCCTCTTGCGCCGTCGGCCTCTACCAAGGCAGCAACGCCATGGTGCCACTATTTGACAAGGTTCTCGTCATCAATTCCGGAAGGCAAATCTACTACGGACCCATGAGCGAGGCCCAGGCATACTTTGAGGGCCTTGGCTTCTACTGTGACCCCAGAACTTCGGTGACTGACTTTTTGAACTCCATGTCCGCCGAGCCCGAAGATCGCCAGCTCAGGGAGAATGTGAATGAGGCCACTGTCCCACGCACCGCAGAAGAATTTGAGACGACCTTTAAGCGCAGCAAATCTGGCCAAACAAACGTTCAGACTGTCAGCGCTGCCTTTGACAAGGAGAGGCAAGCTCCAGCTGTGGACAAGTCGCCCACCTTCGCCCTGTCCATCTGGAGCCAGATTGTTCTCTGCATGGTACGCCAGTTCCGAATCCACGTCACAGATTACCGCAACTGGGTCGTCGAGGTGGTTGGCACCCTGTTCCAGTCCATTGTGCTCGGCACCATCTTCTGGAACCTATCTCACGAGACCAGCTCTCTGTACGAGCTGGGATCTGCCCTGTTTTACGCCATCCTTGTGCCGGGCCTGCAGTCAATGAGTGAATTTGGCAACACCTTCGCCCAGAGGCCGCTGCTCCTGAAACAACGCCGCTACCACTTCTACCGCACTCTATCCTATGGCTACGGCCAGATTGGCGCTGACCTGGTCTGGAAGGTCGTCGCCATTGCTTGCAACATCCCCATGTACTGGATGGTCAACTTCCAGCGCACCGCAGGCCACTTCTTCTTCTTCTTCCTGACCGCCTACATTGCCCACATGTCTCTGTCCGTCTTCTTCAGGCTGATTGCAGTACTGTCGCCCACAATGGACCGTGCCGCCCTTCCTGTCGGCGTGGCCCTGACCACCATGGTGGTGTACACTGGCTGGTACATTCCGCCACCCAACATGCAAGTCTGGCTCAAGTGGCTGCGCTGGATCAACCCCATGTACTACGCCTTTGAGTCGCTCATGCTCAACGAGATGGGCTCCGTGTCGTACGACTGCAGCCCTGCCGATATTGTCCCATCGTACGGCGACGTCCAGAACCAGGTCTGCGCTATTCCCGGCAGCCAGCCCGGATCGCCCACTGTCCCCGGTCCCGCATATCTCAGTGCCATGTACAGCTTCGTTCCCATTGATAAGTGGAGGAACATTGGTATCATGGCTGGACTGTTCCTGGTTCTCGGCGCTCTGGTCGGTCTCGGCATGGAGCTCTTCAAGCCTCCAGCTGGAAAGCTGGCAACCGTCTACTACAACGTACCACATCGGCAAAAAGCTGGCACGCGCGGCTCTTCGCTGGCAAGTGACGAGGAGAAGCAGATTTCGGAGCCTGCTACGCCACCGTCTGGCCAGGCTGTCCCGCTTGACTCCAAGGAGATGACACGCACCAAGAGCAGAACGACAGGTACCGCTTCCGATGGCCACACCTTTGGATGGAAAGACTTGACGCTTGACGTCGTGGTCAAAGGAGAGAAGAGGCGCCTGCTCAACTCTGTCAGCGGCGTCGTGAAGCCCGGCCTGACGGCGCTGATGGGTGTTTCTGGAGCTGGCAAGACGACATTGCTCAACGCCCTCGCTGGCCGTAGCGAGATTGGCACTCTGACTGGTAACATCTACCTCGACGGATCACCTCTCCCAAAGTCCTTTAGACGTCGTATGGGATACGTGCAGCAGCAAGATGTCCACCTGCCCACACAGACAGTCCGTGAGGCTTTCCAGATGACAGCCCGCCTGCGTCGGCCCACTTCAATCCCTGACAGCGACAAAGATGCCTACGTCGAGCACGTCATTGACATGTTGGACATGCACGAATACGCAGAGGCTCTGATTGGCCATTCGGGCGCCGGACTGAACCTGGAGCAGCGCAAGCGTGTGTCTATTGGTGTTGAGCTGTCTGCCAAACCTGAAATCCTGTTCCTTGACGAGCCGACTTCTGGCCTTGACGGCCAATCCGCCGTGAGCATCGTTCGTCTCTTGCGACGACTCTCAGAGACTGGCCAGAATGTCCTGTGCACCATCCATCAACCTGCTGCCGAAGTCATTGAAGTGTTTGAAAACGTCCTACTCCTGGTAAAGGGTGGCAACGTCGCTTACCACGGACCCCTGGGTGACGGCTGTTCTACTGCCATCTCTTACTTTGAGCAGAGCTCGCGCAAATGCGGCGAAGAGGAGAACCCAGCCGAATTCTTTCTGGATGTTGTCGGCGCAGGTTCTCGTAACGCCAACAACCAGGCTTGGGATGACCTGTGGCACAAGAGCGGTGAGCGCGACACGCAGAAGAAGGAGATTGAGGCCTTCATCGGCAGCCAAAAGTCCAACACAGACGCCAAAGAAACCCAGGAGAGTCTCTACGCCACGCCGTACTGGTACCAATGCAATGTTGTGTTGCGTCGCGCCTGGTTCAACTACTGGCGCGAGCCAGAGTACTTTGGAGCCAAGTTGTGGATGCACATCTGCAATGCGCTGCTCAACGGTCTGACATTCTTGCAAATGGCGCCTGACCAGGCCGGTGCTTTTGACCGCGTCCTTACCATTTTCATGGCCACGCTCATGGGCCCGCCACTGGGCTTACAGGTCGAGCCTCGTTTCGCCATCTTCCGCGACATCTACATGTTGCGTGAGAGGGCCAGCTACGCATACCACTGGACCATCTTCATCATCTCTGCCATTCTGATTGAGTTGCCGTACGCGACAATCACCGCCCTCATCTACTGGCTGCTGTGGTACTACCCCAGCGGCATGCCCTATGTAAGTCCCCACATCTGTCCTATTGCTGCCAGTAAATTAACACAAAATAGGACTCGAACAGAGCGGGCTACATGTTCGTCATGTACGAATTCTTTGCCGTCTTTGTCATCAGTCTGGGCCAGATTTGCGCAGCCTGGATGCCTTCGCTGCCTGCTGCCTTTACGGCAAATGGCTTCTTCTTCATGTTCGTCAACACGTTTGCAGGTACGCTGACGCCACGGCCGCTCACGCCGACTGGCTGGCGCTGGTTCTTCAACGTCTCACCCCTCTACTATGTGGCGGAGGGCATGACGGTCGATTCATTGTACAACCTGGGCCTGTACTGCTCCGCCAAAGAATCGTATACTCTGGTGGCGCCTCAGGGCATGACATGTGCCGAGTATGCGGGTCCTTATGTCGCCAACAATACCGGCTACTTGATCAACCCAGACGCGACAGGCGAGTGCCAGTACTGCCGCTATGCCACCGGCCAGCAATATGTAAGTCCATCTTCCTGCCTTGTAAGAGTTGCTGCTGACAAGTCTTCTCCAGTACGGCGACCAATACGGCTACAAATGGGACAACAGGAACCGCAATATCGGTATCATCTTTGGCTTCATCTGCTTCAACTTTACCATTGTTTTCCTCGGCCACTATGTTACGCGTCTGATGAAGTGGGGCTCGCTGAACCCTCTGAAGCGCCTCAAGGCCGGCAAGAAAACTCAATAGAGCGACTTTTTTCTACTTGGGGAACGCTGCAAGACGAGTTCCAACATGTGCTGAATAGATTAGGCGCCTGCACCAGCTGCTTTTAGGGTTTCAGCAGCGCGCCAGGGAGGGTTCTGTAATCATAGAGATTTTAATAATCAAAAAAATAGACTTTGACGAAATGTGTCCGCCTTGTCCAAAGAGCCCTCTTCTCTTTACTCGCCGCTAGATTGTGACTTGCTACTGTAATGGAATAGCAGCTCTTCTAATAGATAGCGTCGGCCGTTCTTGTCGCCGCTGCCGGCCAGATGCCAACGGTCGGCGTTTTCTCTGTCAGCACTTCCGCTTGTACATCCACAGAGTCGTACGCTCTCAGGCCTTTTAGCTCCAGCAAACTTGAGTGCGCCTCCTCTGACCATGGCTATTCGCATACCAAAACATCGGCATTGAAAGGTTCCGTGGTTAGACGAAGAGGGTCTCAAAAAGGAAAACGCAACCTTATAGACCGCCCCCAATGAAACCAGCCCGAGAATCGATCCGCGTAAAGAGGAGAATAAGCCATTGTCTTTGGCTTACCGTGATGTGATGATGCCTCACAATCACAGCCGGACGGGCTGTTCTATCACACACCAAGTTTCTTGACCTACACGAGTTCGCTCTTCAATGGAAGACCAGGTTTATAATGGACCGACCTTGCACTTGCTGTGGTCTAATTCTCCTTTCAGCTTCTGAACAAGGACTGCTATACATTCCAACTAAGAAGAGGCGCATCTATTTTACCAATTGACCAAGATGCAGGATATTGTTGTTCATCTGACACGTAAGCCTGGACCTTGTTCGGGAGTATCTTTTTCCCCAACTAACTGGATGGTTTTCGTTCAAAATGAATAGCATCAGGACCCAATTCGTGGAAGGTTGTGGTCCTGCTCGAGGAGCTGGGGTTGCCCTACAGGATAAACTCGTTTTCGTTTGAAAATATAAAGAAGGAGCCCTTTATGCTTCTCAACCCTAATGGCCGCGTCCCAGGTATGTTGCATCAACACCACTGCACCCCCTTCTTGTGCAGCCTCTAACAAAGGCAAACCACTATTAGCTATCGAGGATCCAAACACTGGTCTGACGCTGTGGGAGTCTGGCGCCATTCTTCACTACCTCATCACCCAGTACGACACCAAGAATCTGCTGACCCATGATACGGTCAACGAGAAGGCCCTTGAGATGCAGTGGCTTATTTTCCAGGTAAGTGGCCAAGGCCCCTACTTTGGCCAGGCCGGCTGGTTCAGGCATCTGCACCCGGAAAAGGTACCTTCAGCTATTGCCCGTTACGAAGGCGAGCTGAGGCGGCACTTGGGCGTCCTCGAGACCGGTCTCAAAGACAAGCAGTGGCTGGTTGGCGACAAGTTTACCTATGCCGACCTAGCCTTTGCGCCCTGGAACGACCGCATTGACGCCGTCATCGACTGCGGCCCTGATGAGAAGTTTGTCGGCTGCCCCAGGGTCGCGGCCTGGCATGAGCGCATCATCTCGCGGCCTGCCTGGGCAAGGGCCATGGCGGCGCGCGCCAAATGCATGGACGATCTGGGCCTGCAGGAGAATGGCGTGCCCAAGGGCTTCAAGGATGCTGCCGAGTATTTCGCCTATGCCATGGCACAGTCGCAGGACAAAGCATGAAACTGCCTTTGACAAAGGTTGTAAGAGTAGGACCTGGACGTATCTGAAATACAGTCTCCAATTTGACAGAGTATAGACGCAAAGACTTTCAACCAGTGCTGATGTAGAGAGGCCGCAGTGTACTTGTTAGGGTTCACCACAAGCGCCATATGTGACTAAACTTCATTCCACAAGGCGTGATAGGAGTGCCTCCAGTTGCATTCCTGTTCGAGGAATTGGATGAGACTGAGCGCCGCCATCAATCAACAGTAATCAAAGTACGGCGCCTTCAGTACCCTTGCTCCACGCATATACTGGTAAAGACGCCTGCGTGCATCAATGTCCTCCCACGGCCAGGCAGTCAATTAACTTCCCTTGCATCCCAGGTTCAATCAATTATTTGGTAATACGCTGCCCCGTTCCAGAGTTCCTTTCGTGGCCGGATAGCGGGTGCCCATTCCATGTACCACATTTTCTCCGTCGATCCGAGCTGCAGCCGCACTCTGACTCCCGAGGCAAACCCGAGACATTCAGCTGCTCAGCCAGTAATCTTTCCAGTGCTACATATCGTCTGCTTTATTGCTCTGGCCAACCTAAAAATACCATTCCCATATATTACATAAGCGTACCAAACGTGGACTCCACGGAGAATATTCAATGGTGCCAGAAATGGAAAGAACAAATCAGGCTGTAGCAATCCTTGCCCCTTCTGGTTGACTCAGAGACGTGCTTTGTTAGCCACTATGCTTGACCAAGCGTGTGAGTTCAAGACTTCGTATCTGTCATTGTTGAGCCAGTAGAGACGATGGCCTTGGTCGTTTGCATTGGGGTCCCACGACTGATGTTCAATCTCTCGCTTTATGTGCTTGAAAGTGGGCCCAGATGGTACGCTATCAGATCCCATGTTAGAGTATAGACAGTGAGGGAAATCCAAAACTCACTTGTTAATAAATCTAACAAATCGGGGGATCGCCGCTTTGGTTATTCCCTTCGAATGAAGAAAAGGTAACAGGTTGGAGATGATTTCGTATTCGGCCTTTGGAGAGGCATCATTGGAGACTATCGCCGCACAGCCTGGCTGCCCATCGTATCTTCAATGCAGGGCTTTGTTAGCAACAGGTAGCCTTGGTTGTAGGAATATTACATACCCAGTGAGTTTAGTTCCATAGCAGATGGCGTCTTTGATTTGTGCCATCTCAAGTATGAATGAACGTACTTGGCCTGCGCTGACATTTTCACCCGTCCAGCGATATGTATCGCCGGTTCGATCAGAAAAGCGAATCCAGCCATTGGCCTGATGGACAAGCAAGTCCCCAGATCGCTGAAATATGTCGCCCTTGGCAAACACGTCGCGAACAAGCTTAAGCTCTGTTGCCTCCTTGTCGCCGACGTACTCGTTGAACAGATCAAAAGTACGCACTCTGCCAATAGCTTCGCCCAGCTCGCCACGACGAGCCTTGATGCAAAAGCCAGTGCGAGGATCACGGGCAAGCGTGCCTATGTCGTCAACCTTGACAAGAATAGTATCATCTTCTATCCATGTGGCAAACGTGCCCAGAAAGCCCACTTTTCCTTCTCCTCCTGGTAAATTGAGGTTGTTCTCGAACTTAGCCTGGCCTTCGGTGGATCGGTAGAATTCGCGGATTTGGTTGATGCCAAACCTCTCACGGAATTTGTTCCATACATCTTGTTGCAACCCATTCCCCCAAGCAACTGTGCAGCTATGGCTGCGATCGAACTTTGTGGGTGGAGCTGCCAGCATGTATCGGCAGATCTCACCGATATACATCAGCCGCGTAGCCCGCGATTCGACCAACTGCTGCGAGAAATTGGTCGCAGAGAAGCCACGCGCCAAGCAGCAGCATCCAGAAGATGCAAGACCGGCAACAAGACCTCCATTGAATCCCACTCCATGGAACAAAGGCAGACAGGTAAAAGTGCGTCGTTGGGTATCCTTGTCGGCACAGGCTAAATCCTCTGGCATCGCTGTCGTCACAACTGCGAATATGAAGTTCTTGACAGCCACAGCTTTTGGTTTGCCGGTTGTTCCAGAGGTATACATTATGGCGCCGTTATCTCTCACGGTGCGTGGCGCAGTGCCAGGACGACCAAGCTGCCTCTGCAGCTCTAAATGACTGATCTTCATGCCCTGAGACGCGGCCTGATGAAACGTACCCAAGTCCAGTGAAAGCGTCTCGAAGCTTGGTATCGCTTCGCAAAGATGGTCGGTCAAGTCTGGAGTCGTTATGGCAATGCTGGCGTTTGCAATCTTGACCACATGCGCCAGTGTCTCCGCTGGGCAGACAATCAGCATCTGATAGAACAAGTCGACTTTGGGACAAACCTCTTAAGGTATAATTGATGAGGGCTGGGACTGCACCAAGTTGAGAAATCGCAAAAACTGTAAAGACCATTTCCGGAGAGTTGGTCATAAAGACGACTACATGGCCACCAGCAACCACTCCACGCGCTTGCAGGATGCAGGCCAACTGGCTCGACACTGGATGGATCAGCGTTGAGTCTGATTTCCGTATTAATTCGATCCGATAATACCTTTCATCACGTCTCTGTATAGATAAGTTCGGCCTTCGAACCAAAGCGCTTCCGCATTAGGGTCGCAGCGTTCAAACATGTGGAAGATGGACGCCTTTGTTCCTAGCGATCCGATGCGTTGCATCAAAGCTTTTCCAAACTTGCGGTCACGTAACAGTCTCCTCACATCAGTAGAGAAACCCAAGTGTGAGTCCAGAGTAGCCGCAGTGCCGGCAGCCAATACAGACGTTGCTGCTACTGCGCCCAGCGTAGATGCATAGTGTGGCATGGTGACAGACGGGGAGGCGCAGTGCTAAAGATCAAATCACATGGGCCAATTATTCAACAAGCACAAATGTGACCTGTGTGAAATGTGGAACAGGAAAAGAAAATATCTGCAGAAACAAGTCTTCTGTGTGGGTGGTCAATCGTATTTAAAATGGGCGTGTCCCATGTGCTTACAGTACAACACGTACCACTAACAGTAAGCCAGTGGCGCCGTCACGGATCGCCGTTTTGATAAGCAATCCTGGGTCGAAGCTCGTGGCTGTAATATTCTCTTACATCGGCTCCAAATCTCACATTTCATCGAAGACGGCGAGACAACTAGGGCTTGAGCAGCTCATATACCAACTATATATGTCGTTACATGGGCGAAGATCGCTATGGGTTATCCCCATGGCGAGCTCTGCTCCCTTGACTCAGCACTTGCAATAAGTCTAGAAAGGACCCAGCAATATATAAAAGACCAGAATCACTGCATGAGCTGTGACTAATCAACCTCTATAAGGACTATATTACTGATTGCTTAAAATCTTGGACATTTTAACCCCGATAAGTCTCCCAGCACTGCAGAGCGTCTACATGCTATTCAGGCAGCTCAGAGCTGTTCACTCCTACAATGATCATGAAGGCTTCTACTGAAAATCTGGATAATCTTACTGAGTAAATATACGGCTGCTATTGAGATGGCAAGTCATATACAGGTCGATTGGCAGGCTTGGCCATCAAATCCAGGAGCATCTCTCCAGCTCCTCCCCTTGAGGAAGAACATCGCATATACCCAGCAAAGTTTCGACGATGGCACCGCAATCATCTTGGACTATGGCTGCTTTGAATTCAATCCCCATCAACTTCGGCAATGCAACCAACCGGAGAATCAGTCTTCACGTGTCTCTATCCCATTGAGTCTGGAGACTTTCACGAAAGCCTCTCCCGGATCTTGAGAGATGGCTGCCCTTGACAGAGAGGTCAAAAAGGATCATGCAAGCAGCTCACTCAGCGCCTTAAAGACGATAGGATCTTTTTCCGCCCAAAGCCTGTGCGCAATATTCATAGCAGTCTCACCCGACTCGGTGACCAGCGACCTGTCTGCGTTGGCCAACACAAGCTCTCTTGCCACGCCCACATTACCATATTCTGCCGCCAGATGTAGCGCCGTCTTCCCACCTGCATCGCATCGTGCGTCAACATCCTCCTTACGTCTATACCATTGAAGCAGCTCTCTAGCTATGGCTGCATTAGTCTCAAAGTCAAAGTCGTCTGGACTAACCACGTAGCCTTTGATGTCTCTCAGATCTTGAGGTAAAGCAGCACAGACATGAAGAGCAGTAAGATTTAGACTCGGTTGAACCACAAAATCGCACTTGATACGACACAGATAGCGTAGACTGTGGAACCCATTTCTCGAGTTTCGAGCAATCATGTGGCCAAGGCATGTCAAGGCCAGTCCAGTTATTAGAAGACCAGAATTCGTCCAAGTAATTTCCATCTTGGCTCCATTCGCGAGCAGCAGATCGGCAAGATTGAAAGCATTCTGACATACTGCAACATAGAAAGGAGTTTCAGTACCGAGTGACAGATCACCATCAACTGGTACACCAGCGTCAATCACTTCCTGTGCTATAGTCAAGTCATCGTCGTGGCCCTCTTCGGCAAAAACATGGAGTGCAGACCAGACCCTTTGGTGGCTATCGTACGGCCTCAATCCTGGCATCAACACATCTGCACCATATTTTCGCAGAAGCTGAAACATTGGACGCCGATTCCACCGAACACTCTCCAGTAATGGCGTCCTTCCAAAGTGCGATGCCAAGCCATTGATCTCTTCTTTTGACCAATTCAGATCCAGAAGTATCCTGCAGGCTTCTGTATGACCCTTGGATACTGCATAATATATGGCATTCCTCCATTGAAACATGGAAATGCCTGATATCTTGCTCTTGCTGTCAAGGTAAGCCAGTGTTTCGCTAAGGCGATCCAGGTATCTAGTTCCATGTCTGAGAATCATGGAGAATTTGTCGGACGCGTGGACTGCCATGCGGACCAGTAGCCGGTAGTCGATAGCCTGTTGGAGACCTCTGTTCTCTCGATCCTTTGACGAATCATCGCCTTTGCCCTCTAAATGATTGATTATGAGCTTTAAACATTCAACGTGGTGATATGATGCGGCCCATTGAACGGGCGACAATCCAGCCTCGTCAAAACGCCAATGCGGATCAGCTCCCTGTGATAAGAGGAACGACACAATAATCGGTTTGTCATGATGGACCGCCCACATCAAAGTTGTACCAGCAGACTGGAAATCAATGTCTATCTGAGAAGGGAATACCGAGTGATTCACTGGTTGAGTTGTGTAAGCGTCAATCTTGGCACGGCCTCTAATGATCAAGTCCTTTCCAACTGCAGCTGGATTGATATTAGATGCAAATGAGCACAGCCAGTGCAGCGCTGATTCACCATTATGCGACACCAGACTTGCGTCTGCGCCATGGCCGAGTAGGAACGAAGTTTGACCTGGAAGACCTGATCGACAGGCGCAGATCAAGGCAGTGTCGCCATGAGCGTTCCGCTGATTCACGTCGAACTTGTACTTTTCAATTAGGGTTTTGAGCACGGGATAGGATCCGACCGCTGCAGCCACATGAATCAGACCGTCGCCTCGCTTATTGACTATCACATCCTGCAACTTGTCACTTGGGCCCAGAGACTCCAGCACAACTTCATTATCCGCGAACAGAGGTTGCGTTAGACCATGAAACATTTCGCCTTCCTGATACCACTTCGCGCAGACGCCTCCCCAGCTGAATCGGATCTGCAGCTTGATTTCGTCTGCTGCTGGGGGGTCGAGTTTCTCAAGGTCCATGAGTGCCATGCGTGAGCCCATTCTGGCCGTTATTTTTAGCATTGCTTTGATGTCGATATCCTCTGGAAGTTTTCTCCCCGTTGCTTCGTGCAATCTGAATAGGTAGGCTGTAGGCAAGGCTTTGCTATCCCGGGCGGCTTGAGAAGCATACTCCAGAGCGCGATCAATGTCCTCGGCCGCGCCGTACCCATTGAACAAGGCCGATATCTTCGGAAATTTGCTATCATCCTGGTCGAGCTCAAGCTGATGCTTGAGGATTATCTTCTGCACTGATGGATCAAGCTCTCGAGCCCATTGCCAGCTGTAGACACGAGACTTATAAGCGTCAGTTCATGTGTTGAATCTAGGGGCTGTCATAGTATTTGCATTACCTTGAATCCACGCTCCAGCCATGAGTCAATCTCAGACCTGTTTGAAATTGTATATCAGCATCCTAAGTTATGTTGAGTCCTCTTATGGTGATTTTCTCATACCTTGCGCTTTCTTCTTTGTCTGCGTAGCTCATAATAGCTTCCTGCGCGCCTGAGAGCTGACCTTGAGGGATTGATTGTCGTCGTAGCACTGCCAAGGTCGCCTTCAAACTCCTCTTGCGTGGATCTTTTGTCAAGGTGTAAATGAATAGAAGCTCAAGGGTACGCCAAAATGGTATGCAACGCCAGGCTTTGAGCAGCTGGTCGCGCATCTTACATAGTCTTTCTAGCTGGAGCTTCAGTTGTAGGTCGTTTGGATCCACGATTGACGCCGACTTCTCAAGATTTAAAGCTTGCAACGCTTTCAAAGCAACCTCAACTTGCAGGCAATCATTTGAGCCCTCTGCAAGCTTCCGACTCGACCAGAGCAAGACCCAATTTTCAAATCTGGACAACTGGAGAAGCTTATTGTTGCTCTTGATCGCGTCAATCTCAATCAAGCGATCAGATGAAGACTTTTCTGAAGCCAGCAACAAACTAAAGGGGTCAGATCCGTCGATTGCTATGGACCAGATGACCAGTCCAAGGGAGTATATGTCTGTGAGCTTGACATTTGCCACCATGATGGGTTCGGACGTTTCAGGAGCCCTCCACACACGAGTACCACCGATCGTGATCTTTTCTGTACTCTCAACCTCTTCCATAATTGCAAAACCAAAGTCTGCCAGTTTTGGAATCAGCCTTTGTTTGTGGTCAGAGACCACGATAATATTCTCAGGCTTGAGATCTCCATGCACTATACCATGGTCATGTAGTGTTTGCAGTCCCTCGGCAATACCGAGGCAGAGCCTCTGCTTCACAGCATCATCAAGGTGAGGGCCTCGCAATTGGACATCGGCTAACGTTCCTTTATCGCCAAACTCAACCATGAGTACGGGTAACTTGAGCTCAGGGTCATCGGGATGACTGCCCCATGCTAGCCCTAACAGATTTATGATGTTATCATGCTTCAAGATGGCCGGAGCCTGCAAAGCATGCAGCTCCGTCAGAACGCTCTGCAGTGCCCTTCGGTCTGGCCCAGACATAGGCTCTCCATTCTTTTCAAAACGCGCCAAAGCAACCTTGTACACAATGTGTCTGGGTCTTTGACGCACAAGTTCCGCACTGTCAGTTGGGCGGCTCCATTCGATATTCTGCGGAACAGGTTGTACGCCCACTGCAAACGAGGCGCCGCGCCCTATTTGGCGGGCTGTGTCGACGGCTTCTCTTCCATAAAAGTACTTTGGTATCTTCAAGTCTGACAAGTGCCTGAGCTCTTTGGTGGCAGCAACAAGATGGTAAAAGTTTGGTCTGTACAGCATGGAGCCCTCGTTGGGTGCTGGTCCTGCTGCATCTTCGCCTCCTTGTGCGGGCGAATCGCTACTTCTCAACGCAAATGAGGTTTCGGTATTGTAAAAAGTGCTGGAGTCCATTTCTACCATCCACCAATCATCTCTTATCCTTGGTATCCTTGGCTTTGGAATTGACCATGAACAAAGACTTAAAGGGCATGTAGTTTCCAGGCAGAAGGCTTACCACGATGACTTGTCAGCCGCAAACGGTCTGGCCACGGCACGAACCGCTGAGATCTACCCTTTGCCAACGGTCTAGAAGCCAGTTGTAGAATTGGCAGACACGGTGCTCGCCGTTATCCTGCACACAAAGTCCTTGTTGAAATGAGACAAATCTCGTCGTCAGACTCATGGGCCTACGTTTTGCTTCAAAATGGATTCTCTCTGACCTCAAACTTCGTTTATCTAAAATTGTCTGTTCAGGAAGGAGGGAGGGCAATCCTCACTCTACGCTACCCTTCCCCCCGCTTCAAAGTGCCCAAAACTTTGTTCGCCTTTTTCCACACTCACTTCTATTTGAGATAGAATGAACCGGATCCTATAGGAAACTTTAACCATGACAGAGAGTGTGGCTTCTTCAGGGAACAATTTATGGTCGACTTATGCTGCAATCCTGGAGTGAATGTGTTCGAGTAAAGCCGCATGCCGATCTCGAGCGCGAAGGCGTTTATGCGAACAGCGCTGAGCAACATCGTCAAGTGGCGGTGAAACAATTGAGCCGATTCCATCTCATCGAGTCACTCGGGCGCAGTGAGGAATGGAGACTCAGGCATAGACGCTGATGATTGGCCACTGTCAGAAACCAACAACCTCCCAGATTTAGGCGCCAGTATACAATCAACAGTGTCAACTTCACAACTTGGTCTGGGATACAGCATCGCATTCGGACTATGGCGGATCCCTTAAGTGTGGCCGCTGGTGCAATAGGGGTGGCCTCGCTAGCCATCCAGCTTCTTGGCGGTTGTGTTCAAGGATTCATTCTCCTCTCCACCGCTCGGAGCTTCGGCAAAGATGCTTCTACCATAGCATGTATGCTAAATATCCAGGAAGTTCAACTCTCTAACTGGGCACTGAGGGCAGGCTTGCTATCAGGCAATGGCACCTTGGACAAGCGATTGAATGCCTCAGCCGTCGAAGCTATTCTACGACAGTTGCGGGACTTGCTATTAGATGCAGCAAAGCTCAAGAAACGATATGGTCTCTCGCTAATCCAGCAAGATGAACCAAAACAGGAACTCGTTCAACAAATGGAGACATTGACTTATGGAGCTGAGCAGCGAATAACCACAAATGTAGAAGATACACGGGCACTGATCCTTACCAGAGCTGGACTATCAAGATCTCCAGGCTTCCTGAAGAAGGCATGGTGGGCAGCTGTGGACAAGGAAAAAATTGGAAATCTAGTCGTGGATATCCGCTCCTTTGTGCAAGAGCTGTGGAGTCTGTTGGACGCAAGCCGCAACGACGACCTTATCCAATCGACCGAAACAATTGCGAAATCTATTATAGCCCTAAATGATAAATACGAAAACCTTGTCAACCTCAAAGAAGTCTTCCAAACCTCTGTTGAAAAGATGCCGGAATCCTCGAGCCCGGCTATCAAGCAACTCATTACCACTGCTGAGGTAAAGGCTGTACGCGTTGCCCTCGATGAAGCAGACGATCAAACTGCTTCGGCCAGTGCAAGCTCAAGCCATAGACCAAGGCAGATTGACTTCGTGAGGCAGCTCGATCACTTGATTGCGACGAAATTGACCGGTTTTCAAGCGCTTTCCAAAAACCAGGATATGGGAATGGCTCGATACGACGAAATCAAAGTCCTCGTAGAGAGGAAGCAGTTGAACTCAGCAATGCGAAGTAAAATACTGCCTCGAGTCGAGAATCTTGCCGTGCTTCTCCACGTTCCAAAACAGTCGACACATTTTCGCACATTACAGTGTAGGGGTATCATTGAGAGCGAAGGAAACGTGTCTTTTGTTTTCGATATCCCATCGACAGATGAGGGGCTCTCCCCTATTGCGCTTGTTGACTTCTTTTCAAAGAGAAATGGTATACCACTTCCAAGCCTGAGTCAACGAGTACGCCTGGCATTGAGCATTGCCCGAACAGTACAGAGCTTTCACGGAACAGGGTGGCTGCACAAAAACATCCGTTCCGAGAACATCATATTCTTTCTACGCTCCAAGGATTTGACATTAGCACTCAGGGACGAGCCATGGCTTGCAGGGTTTACCTTTGCTCGCTTTGGCTCGCCCACAGAGATTTCAGAACAGCCGTCAGCAGACCCAAAACGCGATGTCTATCGCCATCCTAATGCTATGGGCGAGCCAACAGTGAGTTTCAACGAACTGCACGATATATATGCTCTGGGGACTATTCTTTTAGAGATTGCCGAGTGGTGTCCATTGCGATATCTGGTTGATGAAGTGGTTGACGTGGCTGCTGACGATGTTCCCTTTACTGCACTAAGTCGAGTGCGTGAATTTCTCATCAGCGGACACGGCAAACGGGGTACGACAAGACTGGGAGCCAAGGTGGGTGACATCTACACTGCTGCATGTATGGCATGCCTGAGTGGAGATGTTAGCTTCATCAACGACTTGCACCAAATCTTACCCAGCAGAAGCGATTTACAAGGAAATCTCAGCCTAATTGATAAAGTTGTTGAGCAACTTCAGTCGTGCAGAATCTGAATCAAATTTTTAAAAATGCATTCAAATGGCATTAGCTTGGGCCTTGCACTGGTAGCATATAACACGATACATCATCCTCAAAGGACGTCTGCTTCGCACGCAAGCGCCCAAAGGAACGCCCTATTACAATAAATGAGCCTGAAACTGAACTGGACCTAAAAAAATTTTGAGAAGCCGTGTTCGAATATGGAATAGAGAGGTTTATAACTGTGAGCCTCAGGCTGCTTGCCTCTCAGGTCAAGGAGCTGGTGACCAAAGTATGTTCTCCTTAAGTAGCACTGATTAAGATGCTACCATACAATGAACGAAGATGTGAACAAAAAAAAATAAATAAAGACAGTCCTATTTCTGTCATTCTCGCCAAAAGCATGCAGCAAATTTGGGAGAATATGAGTTTATTCTGCTCTTGAAAGGTGCACATATAAGCTTACAGGGTTAGTTTACTTGCAAGGAATTTGCAACCTTTATCGTGTTCTTCCCAAGCGTCTTCCGCATGATGAAAGGTGATGCCTGCGCAGCTTTCAGCACCATGCGAAACATCCATCGTTGGATGCCTTGCGCAGAGCTCGCGTTGATAGCATTTTGCGTTGATAGCCCCACTGCTTCATTGGCATAGACTCGCATCTTGCTTTCATACTCGCTGATGGCTTCAGTTGTTGAAGTTTCACCCGCTGCCGCTTTTTTGAGCAACTCTGTCAAAAGCTCAGCATCGCGCAGAGCCGTATTTGCACCGACTCCAGCCATGGGCGTCATGTTGTGGATTGAATCACCTATCAAGGTGATATTGCTTGGAGTCCAGGCTTCAAGGAATGGCATGGACTTCAGCGGAATGCAAGTGATTCCCGAGAGATCAGAGCTCTTGACCAAAAAATTCAGGCCCGATGACCAATCCTTAATGCCGTCTAGGACCAGATCTTTCAATTGAGATGGTTGGTAAGACGAAATTGCTGACAAATTGTCCGCAGCAGGGACTACGTAGGCCCATACAACATGAGATGTCATCTTGCTATTGTCACAGGCGTCAAGTGTCGAGGGAAGATCCCAAGCCGATACAAACATCCAACCTTTTCCATGTGGCACAATGTTGTTGAGAGAGCCGTTGATAAGATCGGCAGGGACAGCATCTCGTTGGTCGTCACCTAGAGAACATCGACCAGCTATGGCATGAATACCCAGGTCCAGGCGTTGGATATGTGGTAGGTATTGCTTGCGGACTGCCGACTGCGCCCCGTCTGCACCAATTAGACAATCTCCCTCTGCAGTTGTGTCATCCGTGAATTTGATGCAGACTCGCCCATTGGATAGACGACTGAGACTCGAAAAGGTTTTGTTCCAGTGTACTCGAGCAGACTTGCCATCGCTCAAGCCGTCCAGCAAAATACGTCGAAGTTCGACTCGACTAATGCCACGCCGCTCAATGTCTGTCGTTGGCGCTCCGGATACTTTGGAATCATCTCTCTCAGCGAGAATGTGCAAATCCGTGTCACGGAAGAACATCTGTGTACCAGATGGCTTGCTTTTGGCCGCAAATTGATTCCAATTAGCTGCTGGCAAGCAGCTTTTCAACGCCCGTCTGCCGTTGCCGTCAATATGAATTCCATAACCAGCACGACTCTCGGATTCATGCTCCTGTTCCAGTTAGTAAGCTTTCTGAGGCTCGGTCAATAATCCTGGTTGAGATTCGCACCTGTCGTTCGAAGATTTGGACGTCAATTCCCGCTTTCTGAAGGCCATGAGCTAAGCACAAGCCCCCCAGGCCCGCTCCAACTATCAAAACCTGCATTGCTGGGTTGAAGGTCTGAGCTATACTTGAATAATGGGAGATAATGTGGATCTTTCCAATTTTTAACGCTGAAAGGTTTTACCATTGATAGTAAAGGTTCCATTTGACAATGCATGATGCTCCTTATATGGATTTGACAGCAGGCCACTTGTAAAGGTAAGAATTGTCGAAAACTCCGTGGATGAGATGCGTCGGACCTTACGCGAGAGCTAAAGGCAGATCAAGGGAGTTGGCCATATGATAGTTCTCCGTCAAGCAGGTCAATCTTATCCCCTTATGACGAAGCGCAATGTTGAATCATTCAATGGGGCCGAGGGGCCATTATTTCACGGATGTTATTAAACTCCGAAGTCAGAACTAGTCGCTAGCTCTACGTCTCTACTACGAACGAAAAGGGACCCTCGTTATTGAATTTATGGAACAGAAATGGCAAGCCTGCAGTAAATTGCACCCAAGCTATTTCCAGGCAAGTTTCCTGATGTTACCGTTACAGTGAACTTGTCCAAGCCGCAGGATTGACCTTTTTCACTGCGCGGGATCTCGCATTACCAACCCAGCACAGTTCTTCTCTGAGTCTAGCCAAACATCAAGAACCCCCCAAAAGGACATGAATGTCGCGTTTTTGAATAAGCATAAACGCCCCGGAATCAGTTAAGTTCAACATTTACATTAGTGTTTGTGATGCTACCTTGCCTGCACACGCTCTACGTAAAACTCATATATTGAGCCTGATCTCGCTTCTCTTTGATCCCTTGATGCATATAATGTTGCACATGGTGAGCTTGTAGGTCCCTTGTCTCCCCTTACTCAGGACGAGTGGAAGTCGAAGCCTATGAAGTCGGTAGGCCAGAAGCTACTCTGGCTTTGCAATGTATCGAATGGCATTGATAGATTGTGCATGAATCCACCATCTTCTTCCGGTAGAAAATTGAGTTCCACGGCTTCAGCTGCTTCTCTCCGATGTGTGGGGGCTTCATTTCCCTGTGTCTGATCATCAGTATCTCCTCCAGAGACAGACTGCTTACTCTTCAGCATCAAGTCCCTGATACGAAGTGCCACTGAGGGGAAAGCAAAGAGCCCTCCTGCACTCGCTTTTTCAAGTGTTTTCAGTACACCATTACTATAAATGTCCCATTCTAATGTGTGATGATCTATCACAAGATTCAATGCGTCATTCGGATCCTCTAATCTTCGTTTCAGCATGGCCAGCGCCTTGAATGCAAATGGCACACGAAATATAGTTAACATGGGCAATACTCGAAGAGTTTGTGGATCAGCTCGAAGAAAGACTTCGAGTATAGACTTGCAACCTTCGACGAATGAAAGAAGCGCTCGTATGTACCGTGGGTTTATCGTCCGTTGTTGATCATGTCCCAAGCCTGAAGAAGATATGGTCAATGCTGGTAGATCAAGTTGATGAAGATTTTGGCTTTGATATATGGTAAGCTCATGCAGTTTACTTTTGCATAAGCCAAAGTCGATCCTTAGGGATTCTGCCTAATGATTAGAAGGCTATTTTTAGGGTGATGAAAGACCTACCTGTCCAAAGTACCGGGTCCAACGCATTCTCCCATGATTTTAAACGATCTTGCAATAGCAGGAAATCATTATTTATCGGAGAAGTTTCTGCAGCTGAAACATCAGCCCGCATCTCTGCATTTTGCTTTATGCTTTCAACATCTTCGGCAATCAATTGCAATCGAAGCCATGCGGCAAGGCGACGGTCATTGATGTTGTAATTGTTCCGAAGGAAAAGCTCGACGACTATATCTGTAGAAGAACTGAATGATATCGTTCTCTGGCGTCTGAAGCTCACAGCTAGTCTAAAAGGAGAATGAGATAGGTTGTCTCTTGCCTTCTGGCATCACTGACCTTGAACACATCAAATAGATGCCGAACATTGCACGGTATTTTTCCATCAAAGCATCAGAAGGATCTGTTGCAAATTCGTTGACATGTTGGGCCTGAGCATGGAGAGATGTCATCCCACCTATACCAAGCTCCAATGCCATTGTACAAGCAATATGACTCCACTGGTATACATTTAAGTCCGATAAGTTGTCGGGTGGGCATGGCCATGTAGCAACGATGAGGAATGCTTGGAGTAGGTCAATGCTTTTTCGTCCGTTTACGACAACCGCTTGACTCAGTATCGAAATGTTCTTCTCATGCATGGCTTTGAACGACTCCGGCTTGGAAATACTGCATGCTGCTGCAATTATTGCATTGGTTGTAAAAGGTCTCGTTTCCTCCAACTGATGCAATTGAGTTTCCGAAGAGACTGATACCATGGGATATTGCGGTAGCATCTTCGATATGAAAGTCTGTATGAGCTCTGTCCGGGTCTGCTTAGAAAAAGAATCGAGTTGCAGTGCACCTGATCCATGATGAATAAGCGTGCCCTGCAAGGCTTGCCCATTGGAAATTTGTGGTTCACTATTAGCACGAGGTATACCTTCTACGGATGTAGCCCTTGCATTGTGGTCGTGGGAAGTTGTAGATGGAAATGATCGGAACGCACGATCTTGTTCGCACTGGGCAGTGGATGCCGCGCTTGCGCTTTGGTGAGCATTGTTCATTTCAGCAGTGAGAGCTGATAATCGGTTTTCCAAGTCGGCGACACGAGCATTGGTGCGCTTCCGAACACGAGTCTTGGAGATCTCCTTCCATTCGCATTCCATACCACTGGCATGACATTTTCGGCATTTGCCATGCGTTTCGAGTGTGTCTGTGACACATCTAATTTTTGATTTGCGACAATATTCACAGGCATGCCGCCCTATTGATCGCTTGCGCACATCCTGAGACATGGCCAAGCCTGAGAAGAGACTAATGCCGGGTATCAGTTAAGGTCCGACTCAAATATAAATCTCTAGGCTGAGTTCGGAAGATTTCGGATGATATAGACTCCGAGAGGCTTTTACCGCCTCTAATGTCGGATCACTAGCTGTTGTGTGGGCTTAGGATCCGACTTGACTTAGAACGAGAACTAAGGTCTACGGGGAGGTTTTAATCACACCTGTTCTTGGCACCTGACACCTGGCATCTAAGGCACAACGCCATCACCTGTAAGGTCCGACAGCCCGTATACTTCGACGCCATTCAATCTCTGTTGCAGCATTCAAGATGTTGCCTAGCCAACTTTAGATTCAAAGCATACGCGGTAGAGTCGGAGTCTGGTACTAGGAGCTATTGCACCGCCGCTCCGAATTACGTGTCTTTTCAAGATGTTCAAAGGGCTTCTCATGCTCTTTTATATAAAGTCCTCGATGTACTACTACAGTCTTGCGATGCACAGTCAGCTTGTGACCAACAGAGAACTTGACACTTCACAAAAGCATTCAAAGAGAAAGAAATATTCAAACGCAATATGTTATACTATCATTTCCTGGTCGGCTTGTTTCTTGTGAGCTTCACTTACAGCAAACCGGTAGTAACGGAGCCGGCTTCTACATCCTCAGTCATCAGCCAGGCACTCCTCGCTTTGGGCGGTGAGACAGACCTGGACAATCTCCAAGGAATCGCATATCATGCTCCAAGGTAAGTCATCAGGAGAATTATATTTAGACAAGTGCTGATCTTTCAGTGTTTTCCGGTCTCGCAGCCTAATGCAAGGCTACAGCATGAATAAAGCTGACACTCCTGTGGCTATCACAGGAGGTCAAGAAATTTCCTTTGACTTTACTGCGGCTTCGCTTCTGCAAAGGATCGACCGGAACTTCATTCCATCTGGTGAGATGACACTTCTACCGCCTCCAACCAATTATGCGAAATGCTGACTGTCCGTTTGCAGATTATTGGTCTTGGGGAACTCCACAACTTGATCGCTTCAATTTTTCTTTGGTAGTGCATGGTGGTTCAGACGGTTATGCGTGTTACAACAGGGGTAACAACCAACTTTGGTTACCTGTGGACATGAGCTCGGGATATACCGATCGTAAGTCAAAGCACTGTATTATGCCGACAATTTGTTAAATTCAAATAGCTGCGTTGGCCGAATATCTTGTTCTGCACGCAAGAATGATGTCTCCAAAACTCCTGCTAGAGGTATTTCTGTCCAAAGATCAATGCTCTGGGAAACTTTACTGAACAATGAAGATGAAATCAAGAAACGCCACCAGAGTGGATCAAGTCAGCGTAAATGGAGTTATGATGCCGGCAGGCAGGTGCACAGCAGAACTTTAAAGGTGGTATGAGGCTAACATATTGAGTAGTTGTTGACGCAGATTCGGATATCACAATGATCATGGATCCTATCACCATGCTGCCGTACATTGTTCGTACTACTGAACAGCATCCAGTCTATGGAAAGAGCACGTTTGATCTAGTCTTTTCAAACTATACCACCGCACCTGGGTCTTGCCTGAAGTTCCCACACCTTGTCCAAACAGTCTACAATGCCACTTCGTTTCGACTGGATGCCCCCATCGAGGACTTTATCATCGAATCGATAGAGGTCAACCCTAGTTTCGCCAAAGGCTTTTTTGAGGGCATCCCTGAAGACCAAAGCATGTTTCCAAAGGCCGCTCCTCATAAGGTGGATGGCGTGACGCACGCTCACCTCACCGAATACAGCAGCAACATGCTGTGGTCGTATACGGACAACTCAACCCTCAATGACTTGTCTGCACAAGCGCCTGTAAAAGGTCTGCCAACTGTACATTGGCTCTTGCTGAAGGATGACTTCCTGGGCGTCAAGCAAATGGTAATAGAGTTCGACGACGAAGTCATCATGGGCGACGCGGCACCCACTTGGGCTCAGATTGCCATCGAGTGGGTCAAACAGAATATTGGCAAGCCAATCACGCATGTTTTTGTGAGTACTAAAAGTGCGAGTCTGACTAGATGTCCGACTGACGCTTTTGTCACAGCCGACACATCATCATGGTGACCACAGTGGAGGAGCGAAAGACTATGTTGCCATTGGTGCCAAACTGATTGTTCCAGAAGTGGCAGCCAAGTACTGGTCCAACATTCCTGGTGTTGAACTGGTGACGTTCAAGTGAGTAATTGCTCTTGTTCAATTCAATTTCGACTAATCAGAGGCAGCGATACGCACCCCTATGTCCACCAAGACTCGCGGATTCAAGCATGGTTTGTCTGGGAGCAGCAGGCCACACACGCTGTAGACTGGGCATACGCCTATGTAACTCCAGTCTGCCCAAAGCCCGAATCACCAGCCATTATCTTTGAAGCTGACGTCTGGCACGGAGGCCTGCCGATTGAGAACAATGACATGCTCGAGATGCGCGGGTTCTTGAACAAAATCCAAGTTGACGGCGTGACAAAGAATGCAGTGTAAGTTCTCTTCTGTTTGGCCCTTTATGGGGTTATCCGGAATGCTGACATATGGGATCTGACAGCGTCTACCCTACTCATGGCCAAATCAGGCCCTTGACCGACTTGATATCTGACGCCTCTTATACTTATCCGGATCTGAAAACAACTGATTGGATGGGTGGAAGGTTAGTCTGTTAGAGTCATGGGCCGGCAGCAATGATTCGAGTCTTAACTCATCACGGAAGCATGCCCATGAGAGAAATTGGCCAGAATCTCGATGTAATATCTCCTGTAACCTGAAAATTTTCATAAAATCAGTCATCAATTATTATTCCTCATATGAAAAAGGTTGAGGAGAGGAATTGTGCAGTCTGTTTGGCTCTGCTGACCGTTCTTGAAGTCGACATGCGTGATAATCCAGCTTCATAGCATCAATGAAAAGACTCGCCACGAGCCTCACAGATGCAATGTCTTCCAGTCGAAGCGTGACAATGAGCGCCACTATCAGTCATTGAGGTGGCTGCACTGTGCCTAGGCTCGTGACGGGCAAAGATGGTCTGACATGCGGCAAGAAGTGATCAATTATGAGGTCAATAGTCTAGGCATCAGCATTGTTGACGTGACAGTAGTGAGCTCTAAACAATCGACTGCTCTGTAGATGCCTGGCCAAGAAGTTGATAGAAGTTGAAGAGCTTTCACAAGGAATGGCATTACAGGGAAGCCGTATGATATGGCAATGTTGCCAGGGCACACGGCTCATCTTGGAGTGAAGAAGTAGATGTGAGGCCAGCAGCACGGGCATGAGTTTCAAGCTGAACTTTGAGCTCATCAGCGGACAGCAACGTGCAGCACAGCGCTGGAAAATACCTCAACTCAGCAATTTCGTGTGCTGCAATCCTTCAAGGCATTCCTTCAAGCCGGATGAGATGGCTTCAGCAGTAGCGCTTACTTCATGGAAAGACGACTTGTTATCGGGCCACATGATATGTGACCCATAGAGTGACGGTGCCAGACTTGAGACATTTATTGCCTTGGCTCAGCGCCAAAGTCGGCGGGCATCAGGCTTTGCGTTGAAGAAGGCTCCAACACCGTCGCTCTCCTATTACGTTAGCAAATGACCGCCATAATGTATAAGAACTTGGTGGCTTCCCCATTATAGCCCACTCAAGCTTCACACAGCGACTTCTGGATGGAAAGATCTCTGTCATGGAGTGATGCTGTGGAACGCAAAGGCCCGATTACATACCTATTTATATTTCTCTTACCCCATTTTTCGGCATAAAGCGCCTGCAGCACCGCGCCTGCAGCTCAGAAAATGCCTCATTGTCGACAGCGATGAATCCAGAGCTTGGGCTCGTGTTGCCTGCAGGCACTTGAGGTCAATGTTTCGCAATGGCTGCTTCGGTGGGGCAGAAGACGAGCTAAAGTGGCTGGGCCCCAGGTTAAGTTCAATGAGGCTTGAAGAATAGGATGCGGCCGGCCCAAAAGGGCTTAAACTTTGGCCAAACGGGGTTGCATTACGAACTCAAGCCACTAAGCACTAGAAACCAACGCCCCCAGTATAAACACGCAGGGATCCCTCGCAAAAGAATGCACTGGAGAGTCACTACCCTCTTCTCAACTCCTTCGCCATTCCAGCCAGTATCTGTTTGGACAAAATGGTTTCTTGTCGTATACTTGCCGTCTGTGTTCTAGCAGGAAGCTCTTTCGCAGCCACGGCGGTTGGGATCAAAAGGGTACCCTATGTAGCCAACGTGAGTTAACTCATGATCTGCCAACGATTGTGGGAGCTAAATTAGAGCCAGTTCACCGTGGACGCTGAAGACAATCCTTACGGCAATCCCCCATCATTCCCCGGCGTCTATGACGATCTCTACTACTCTAATATAGGTTACTTCTTCACTCAGTTCAACTCCCGTCCAGCTGCCGGCATCGAGCCTCACAGTCCCTACTGGGGAGCTGCTTGGGGCTACGACTTCAAAACAGGATACCCAAATGGCCAGAATAATCACTTGCCGCTGACTTCATCCATTTCTGCCAATTACAACAACTCAAAGGTTGTCTCGTTTGACTTGGACAGCTTTTGGTTCGGCTGCTCCGAGGGCAACATCACGACCATCCCTCCAGAATTCGGCGGTGGATCATTCGAGAAGAACAACCCGTCCAACTGCACTGTGACGGTCAAAGGCTACAGGCTGACGAGCAAGGCTCTGCCAGGCCCGCGTGAGGTGCCCGACGCCGTGGTAACCTTCAAGTACGTGCCCGATCCGTACCCCAACTGCTGCGAGTCGGGCTTTTTCTTGGCCGAGATGAAGCAGTTTGCGCTGCCCAAGACGTTTACAGCGCTGCGGACCGTCACCTTCACCATCAGCAACAAGACCATGATCACGACGGGTTCTCCCAACTCGACCTTTACCGACCCTGCCGGGTACATGGATGACGTCAAGTATACGGTGCTCAAGAGGGTCTGAGATGAGGAGTAGTCAATACCTTTTTGATAAAGGCATGTGTCTCCAAGGGATCAGGATAGCAATATAGTACATGGAGACTACTGAGAAGACTATCGAGGTCCGGTGCTCTGATATATTCTTTTAACAACTACTGAAATTACTATCTTGTAAATGTCGAGGTTCAATATCTTGGGTTGACTGTAAACACAAAGACCAATCAGGCCACGTCTTCCCCTTAGTCATCAAAGGAGGTGCCCCAGAAACGAAGAGATGCGGGCTGTTGGTCTGCTTCTCTTTCTTTACATACTTCATTAAAAGCGTCTTATCCCCAAATCCTCGTTTCTTTTGGTTCGGGTCAAACAACAACTGGTGACCAATAGCAATAGCCGAGGCCTCACTCCCTTTGGCATGCAGATCAGATGTTTGTAATCAGAGCGTTGGTGATGATGTCCACTTGGAGTACATTTGTAAAGGTCAACGATGCGCGACTAATCACGTGCATTGTTTCCTCCGGCAGACAGAACTTTAAGTCAATTCAGCGTCCGCCCTCAAAATTCAGCAATAAATATCGAATGTAATAACCTTTCGGCTACATTTTGTGAGCTGTTCCGTAGTCTGTGGTTATGATATGAAAGAAGGTGATATGATGTAAAGAATCATGTGTAACTAGTGAGAGAATCCTGAAAGTGGAGCCAAAACTTTGTGCAGGATGAATCTAGATTCACTTGCAGCTGCATTGTGTCAAACCTCATACTTTCCTCGGATGCAACGACGGCAAAATCTGGCGTGTGCGGGTCTGACGGCGCAGAGTCTGGCGAAGTGTCTTGATACACAATGCTCTAGGGCTGTCCACTGTGCGCCCCATTCTATCAGATGCTTTGTGGCGTGTCAGATGTGATGTTACAACAAGCTAAAAAATGTTGAGCATAAGCAGAGACAAGCACTCTCCAAGCTTCCAACCAACAAGCAATCGTTAATCTTGGCTCTTCCAAGAAATAATACGATCGCGTGACATTCCAACGTGGTGTGATTGCGGTTGCGGTCTGCTCACGTAATCTTTGACCATTTGGTAAATTTTGCCCGACAAAGCTTCAATCAGTCGCAAAGTGTCCTGTGACTAAAGTATTTGAAAGATTTATAATCTCACTGTAAGCAAAAGGCTTGGAGGTGTTGCGGAGATTTGCTACTAGTTGGGAAAGCGCCGAAGCAGACGACTCATGTCAAGAAGATGGCGAAGAGTGGTTGAAGCATCCACATACGTCATGCTATAGCGAAGGTCACTGAAGGACTGAGGGTCGCTGGAGTGGCAGGCGGCTCATTTGACCCTGTCAGCGTGGGGAATGCCGTGAGACGCCGTGAGATGCCCACCCTGGAAGTTGAAGGCCGAGCCGTGTAGTCGTGATCGAGTCAAGCATCGCTCCTTCAACTCTGCTTCGTCTCACCTCGCGTGGACAGTCCCGCTCCAAAACACCTGACGTAACAGTCATTGAGATTTGTACGAGACGTATGACGTTGGATAAGCTCCATTGGAAGAACATCGACAGCTCCCCTGTCTCGGCCGTGGCAGTGCAAACGCAGGGTAGCGTGCGTATATCTCAACTTCATTCCGTGCCGTGCCCACCTGGACGCAGGGCGAGTCAGGGTAATCCTCCTCAGGACCAGAGGATGAGAGTGAGAGGTTGGACAGGGTTGCCTGCGATAAGCATTTTCCACTTCGGAGCAGCGTGGTCCTTCGCTTCAGCCCCACGGGACGAATCACAACCACATGGAGTGCACGAGCCCGCCTGACCTGTTTCTGCAGGTCCAGCCACCCAGTGTTTCACCCTTGGCGCCCTTTTTTTTTTTCCACAGGGACTGAAAGACTCCTCCAAACAGGCAGACCGTCGCACAGCTGTTGACAATGGCGGAGAAATTTTCCTCAAGCCTCAGGTGTTTACTCGGCTCCTGTCACGCTAGCAATGGACTTGCCCCGATCTTAAAAAATATAGATTCAGGGCAAACGTCTCCGGCGCGTAGATCTTGCAGGGGCGATGAGCCAATAGCGGAGGGCATGGAGGGTATAGTTGCTTAACCCGGAATGGGCAGAAGTACCAAAGTTTAACCGAAAGGGATGGAATTTTGTGCCGTATTATTCAGCGGTTGGTATGATGTAACACAAGCATATTCAGACGGAAGAGTGAGATTCGGGGAAATGTTGAAATGTATTAACGCTAGCGCTGTTTACACCATACTCCAAAAGAAATCTAGATTAAACCCCATTTGAAAATGCAGCTCCGCCGGCAGTCGCATCAATTGCCATGTTCTGCTCCAAGCCGCACACCTCGAATAGACGTCTCGGGGTGAGATTCTTGGCTGTACCCACCACACCCTCGTTCATGAGCTTGGTAAAAGTCGTCTTGATGGCCACGTAAGCGGGTGACAGGGCGGCAAAGGAGAAGATCATGATTCTGAAACCCATGTCGCGTGCCTCGTCGACGGTGATCAGGGGGCTGGCACCGTTCTCCACCGAGTTCAGCAGGAGAGGCCATGGAGCAAGCTCCTTGACCGCGCGCTGAGCCTCATCCTTGGATTTGAAGCCCTCCAAAAGACCGACATCTGCGCCAAGGTCGCGGGCAACCTTGAGACGCTCAATGCACTCCTCGTAGCCGTGTTGCTGGTTGGCGTCGGTGCGGGCGATCAGCACAATGTCGGAGAAGAGGCGATCTTTGGTTGCCTTTGCAGCCTTGATTCGCATCCAGAACTCTTCGCGGGACACGACCTTCTTGCCAGCCAAGTGGCCGCAGCGCTTGTTCTGAATCTGGTCCTCAATGTGGAAGCCAGCGACACCAGCACGGATGTACTGAGCGACAGAGTTGGAGACCATGATGGGGCCGCCCCATCCAGTGTCCATGTCAGCAATCAGTGGTGGGCCGTAGGGGTCGAGGTTGGCAATCATCTCAGCGTGGTCGCGCATATCAGATAGCTGAGCAATTCCCAGATCTGGTTGACCCAGGCGAGATGCGGTGGTGCCCGCGCCAGTCTGAGGTGCATGTTAGCGCCAACTGGCACGGCAGACTAGTTGGGAGGGTCTGAAACTTACCATGTACATTGCGTTGAAGCCGACTTCCAGCGCAACACGAGCTGACAGACCATCGTAAACACCGGGGCAGACGATGAGCTCGTCAGTCTCGGTGATCATGCGCTTAAGCCTCGTGGCAGCTGAATCTGGGGGAGGAGTAATGGTTCCAGCAGCCTCCAGAGCTTCCAGCTCTTTTGTTGGAGAGTCCACTGGGACATCTGCGCCAGCGACCTTTGCTTTGGCCTCTGTGACAGTAGGTGGGAGGTCGACCTTTGCAACGGTCGGTGAATAAGGGAAATCTTGCTCTGCAATTGAGGGAGCCATGGTGTTGTTGTTGTTGGTGGTGAATTGATGGAGAACAAGAAATTCAAAAGGGGAGATGTGCTGAGCCTTTTATGCTCTTGGTCTGAGTGAGATCAGCGCTGTGCTGCACGGACTGGTTTGGTATGCTCGCGTGAGTGTTGTTACAGATAGTCAATCTGTCTTGGTGTGCTCCGCGGCGTCACATCGAGGTGGTACTCAAAACACTTGGTACCGTGAGACCCCCTCCGATGCCAAGGGTGCATGGCCCGCTATGATGACGGAGGCATCAGACTGCAGGATGGCTTGCTGTCAAATGGAAGGCGCCGCCTCCTCATGGCCAAAGGCTGAACCCTGCAGATCGGCAGGGATTTGGGCCCTCGAGGTCAAGCCACTTGCGAATTCCCGTCGTGCCAGTCGACAAAGAGCCCGAGAGATTCCGGCCGAAGATCGGTGACAACTCCTCTGCACCATGGCGGACACTTTACTCCAAGTTGTCAGAGATAGTGGCCTCGTCCGGCTGTGGGTCTGCTTGGCGCCCCGCACTGTCAATTGCGTGCGTCTAAACCTTGAACATTGCTTGGATTCGATGATCCCAGAGGCGACTCCAGGAGCACAGACGGTCAGACGAGCAGCATGTGGTGGTGGTGGCCGTCGTTGTGATGTGGGACGGTCCGCGTGAGGCGGCATTCCTGGGCAAGCTCCGGCCACCAACGTGGCCACCCACGCACGGAATTTGGCCCTCTGCCCATGCCCAACACGCTGTGCGCGGGCGGTGACCAACAGAAAGATCAGCCACGCCGACGGGTTGGGGCAGCTGATTGTCAACGACCAAGGCAGATGGCCCGGCCTTGCGAAGGACTGACGTTGGGAAAGGGGGGCCAAGCCGGCCTACGCGATACCTCGCTTGGCTATGCTTGGCATGCGCAGGTCACTCTGGTCCGAGGACCTTGGGTTTGACAGTGGCTGCTGCGCGTTAAAAGACCGTGTTTGAATAGCATCAAGTTGTGGTTTGATCTGCTACGCTAAGGCGCTGAACCCCATGGCAACCGAATCTCGACAACAGGCCGTGGTGGCTGGCGATGTGGACGAGGAGAAGCTGATGGCGAAGAAATCGTCGTCGGCCTACACATGGCTCACGGAAGAGGTCAGCCCTCAGAGGGCGTATTCCCTGATGCTCGTGTGCTGCCTGATCTCTGGCTTGACCGACAGCACCCTCTACAACGGTTTGTGACTGCGAGCGGGAATACGAGGAGCAGCATGACTAAGAGTTTGGATAGCGTATGGCACCTTTGTGTCAATGCAGACAGGTGAGGCGCTCAAAAGGGCAAGACTTGCTCAACCCGCTGATGTGATTTGTAAAGGAAACACTATCTTTGTTGCGCTGGGAGCATCCGGGCAGAACAACAAGCCATACGGCTGGGCAAGATCACTCTTGTCAATCGCCTTCTTTGTGCTTGGTTCTCTCTTCTTCTCGCGCGTCCACATCTTGTTTGGCGCTCGACGGAGAGGAGTCCTGCTGGGATCGTTTCTGACCCAGGCCATCTTCATCTGCGTATCCGCTGCGATTGTCCAGGGGGGCCTGATTGAGGGCCACGTGCCTGCGCCCGTCGTCAAAGTGCAGTGGAATCAGATTGCCCCAATCGCTCTGCTCAGCTTCCAGGCCGCCGGGCAGATCGTCGCCAGCCGAGCAACAGGGGTCAACGAAATACCCACAGTGGTGATCACCAGCATGCTGTGCGACCTAATGTCTGACCCGCAGCTTTTCTCTGGCATTACAGCTAACGGAAAGAGGAATCGACGGATTGTAGCCTTCTCCCTGACCATGATTGGCGCAATAGCTGGAGGGTGGATCTCCAAGGCCACCAAGGGAGTGGAGGCTGCGTTGTGGGTTGCATTTGGTCTGAAGGTTCTCATCACAGTGGCATGGTCAATATGGCCAAGGAATTCGGCCTGACTTTGGCATGGCTTGCCCAGCATGGCGCTTTGGAAATGGTTACGCAAAGACTCAAGTCATGCGCAACCACTCTTGACTGCAGTGGCCCGAATGGGGTCAGAGTCAAAAATCAAAGTCGAAAGTCTATTTAGCGAGATTTGCATCTTCTGTTCGCTTCGTGTCAGGGGTCTCAATGAGCGTCTTCGTATTGATAACATTTTCGGGCGGAGCTGCAATCTGACAGGCTGCCTAACGCATTCTGAAGCTTCCGTTCCAGTTATCACAGACTAGAATTCACTGCTGACCTTATCAGCAAAATTACCTGCATGTGTTATTTGATATGCCGTCATCTGTGCAGCTACATGTCGTTGGGATTCGCAGAGTAGAGCAGAATCGTGCATCACCTCCGCCCATGGCCCTGCAGCAGAGTCATCTCCTCTCAAGGGGACTGGTCTGGCCCCTGTGGCCGTGTGCATGAGATGGGCATGCTTTCCATGCAAAGTCAGGCCAGAAAGGAGAATGCCGGCGACCGCCTCAGACCAAGGTTCAACGTCTCTGGGGAAAGGATCCGGAAGCCCTAAACACTGATTCAACTCGGCGTCTTGGCAGCCTTTGGCGCTGTGGCTTGTCTTGTGCCAATTCTTTGATATGGGAAAGCCGCCTCATCACTGCCGCACGCCACGACTCGCCATTACCTCAGCTTATTAAAGTGAAGAATTGACAGCTTCTACACGGAAAAGAGAGAGCCGTGTCAATGGCGGTAGTTTCGCAATCTGGTTGGTCTTATTTGGCCAACACGGCAACGTGAGCAGTGTTGGTACAGTCATGCACGGCGTTTCACCTGTGCTGCAACTTGAAGCAAGCACAGGCTCAGACATGCTGAATCGACGGGCCAGGACCCGGGCTGAAGAGCTCAACAGAGGTAGCGTGACTGCCTAGTAAACGAGATGCTAGTTTAGAGCATTTGTTTGCCACAATCGAGACCTAGAGTCGATTGATGTTGGAGCGGCTGAGTGGACGGAATGTGAGCGATGATGGGGCAAGGTTGCCTCGATATGGCTTGGTTGCCAAGGACATTGCCAAGGAGACTCTCGTACGATTTGCCTTGTAAATATTGATGGGGGCGCAGTAAAAGTAGACGCAAGGGCAGGCGGCTGAAGATATCGCTGTAGTGACCTCATGCTGATTGTTCCAGCATCTGCATGGCAATTTGATTCAATCGAATGCTCCCCCAGCTGGAGACAATTCGACGTCTTGCAACAATCCAAATCCAATCTTGGTCGAGATAGGATTAGCCGTCACACTATCTGACGCCGGCGACTGGACTAAACGGACTTTTTGACAACACCGCCCTTGTCTTGTTTCCAACTAAACAAGAGCATGCACCTCCACTCTTGGACTTGGCCCGGCGAGGGAGGTGGTGTGCATGCGGACCGAGGCCGCTCTCTTAGTCCTTGGCCCGGGCCTCAGCTTCGGAACTGCAAGCCATGTACGTTAAAGTGCTGCGAGTTGACGTGGCCCGCTTGGCAAATGGTAAGCAAGCCTACTCACACGACAATTTGTAGGGTTGAGGAAGAGCTGCTGAAGATGGTCGAGCGATCGAGGGTGCAAGACGCAGGTATTTTTTCTGCATGTTGCATGAGCAAAGCCGCAGCCTGATTCACAGATCATCTTTATGACATTGACGTGACACGCCTTGGCCTTAGGACATACGCATACGTCTTAATGACATTTGAATAATTGTTGATCTTTTGGACCAAACGTTGAGATTTGGTCAAGCCGGATCCAGTGGTATGTCTGGCGATCCTGTGTGCTCATCTTCGTTTAATATCTATTGGGGAATATAGGAATTGCAAGTCTGATCAATCTTCTCTCCAAAAATGTGTAGATGGTGATAGAAAAATTCCGCTCATTGCCAGATGTCGGAGTCTTTACCTGATAGGCCATACAGTCTATTCGCGAGCCATACAAAGCCAGCTGTAGGAGAAACATCGCCAAAAAAATGTGCAATCTGTCAATACCCTTTCGAAAAGCCTTTGGATGGCCTTCAAGTCTTGTTGAGGCTGGAGTGTATGGCCGATAATAAGAGTTCAACGTGGTCTTCATGTACTGACCAGCGCAAGGCCTGCGGCTTGTGATAATATCCAGTCTGCATCCAATCATTCTTTCGTACAGTCCTAAGGCCGGGAGCCTTTTTAAAATAAATTGATTAACTGTGACCAAGACTTACCCAGGAAGATGGGAGAATCGGCAAATGCATCCAAGAATGGAGTTTTTCATTTGTACCTCTGTACGGCAATTTGGACGGCCGACGTCAATCTGAACCACGCTGCTGTTGTCCGTCTGATAAAAGTACTAACCATCTAACCATGACTCTGCATGAGGTATGAACAGAGTCGCTCTTCAAGGTAAAGACTTTCAGCAGCAAAGGGTAAGAGAATGGTTGATATGACAGAAGCATAAGCATTTTTTCGTGTCGGCATTGGCCCAGCTCCCAAGCCTTGCAATGGATTCAACGTCAACAACACAACTCTGCAGGACGTTTCAAAGTCTGATTTCAGCTATTTGAGGAGATTCAAAAGAAGAGCAAAGTTTTCGTCGGACTTCTTCTACCGACTGAGACAATACTTCTAACGAGCATGGTAGATTGGGATCATATATGCTTGGAGACCCGGACCTTGGCAGGTCATATTTGAGCTGAGAATCATTTTGAATAAGGTAGACACACTTTGTTTTAATCATCATCAATCAAAAGAACAAATACCTGACGTTTTCTCCCTCCTTTGGGAGCAGCTTCTCCAACGTTTTTCGGTCCATTCAGCGATGATGGCGGCGGCGATACGACGATAGAGGCGACAACACCAATGCCTCATCTAGTCTACAAAGACAACATCATGCCAGGGACAGATTTGATGAACACGCTGAACCTCTCTTTTGTCGCGGCAGTGACCTTGGGCACACAGAGAAAAGGCAGCCTAATTATCAGACTGTCAAAGTCACATTCAATCCTTGGGACAACAACTCCAAAAACCAGATCAAAGGCTAGGATTTTCTTTTCGGCACACCAAACAGGCTCCAAACCGCCGCTTTTGAATTTAATCCGTTCCCTGTTTTCGCTGATTGTATACTTGTACGAATAGACCAAAGCTCCCCCCATTCCTAGAAACCACGAGTTACCCATACAAATCAACGCTGCAGCATTTCCAAGTACAATATATCAAAAACTGCAACTCCTTTTGCTCATAAACATCACTGTCAGACAATGAGACATCCTCACTGCCGCATGTGGGTCGGCAGGTTGACGGCCGCGTAGTCTGCATGCACAAAGGCACGCTCGACTCCGGGCACACTCTCCAGGACGTACTGTAGACTCTCGCCCAAATCGTGGCTATCCTTCAGGCTCATCTCTTCGTCGAGCACAATGTCGACTTCGACGTTGAGCTTGTCGCCTGCATGATATGCGGATAGACCTTGGATACTCTTGATGGTGTGGGCAAAGCGCATTGTGAGATAGAGCAAAATGTTGCGCTGGTCTTTTGACGCGGCCTGGCCACTCAGATTCATGATGTGAGTCTTTGAGGTGGCGGCCCAGTTGAAAATGACATATGAAGAGAGAAGTAAACCGCCGAGCGGGTCGAGCCACCAGGTGGAAGTTGCAAATCCTACCAGGGGGAAAATGATTGAAAATGTGTTGAAGACGACATCCGTCATGGCATCCTGCGCAAGAGCTTGGACAGACGAGTTGCGGATAAGACGACACCAGATCCAGCAGCCACCCTTGACAAGGACTGTAGTGGCCATGATGGCAATTGACGGCGGGGTCAGCCGCACGACCGTGTGGTTGTCTCCTGCAAGGCGCTGCATTGCCTCCAGAGCGACTTGAAAGAAGGACGTGACCATGATGATTGAAAATACCAAGACGCCAATGGGTTCAAGGCGCTGACGTCCTATGGGAAAGGTGAGGGTGTCGCGGTCAGCGCGGGCGATGAGCCAAGTGGTTGCAAAGACGATAAAGGTGGACAAGAAATCAAGAGCTGCATCTACAAGCGACGCCAGCACCGAGAGAGAAGACGAAAGAATGGTGACGACAACCTTGAGGCCAAGGAGAACGACATTGGCGACAAGATTGACCCATATGGCAATGGTCACGATGCGAGCCCCGCTGTCAGTCTCCTCCTCTGGCTGATAGTTGAGAAGCTCGTCGGGTGTGATGAAGTCTCCTTCATCGTCGCTGCGGTTGATGAGTGGCGTATGCTCGTCGACTCGATAAATGTCCTTTGGAGTTCGCTTCACCTTTACATTGTTGCCATTTGCCTCGCCGTGGATGGTGTTGTAATCTTTCTGCGATCCGTCAGGAGACGCCTCACTTGACACTGACGCGCTCCGTTCCTCTTGTATGGTGGGCGGCACTTGCACCGAGTTGGTGTATTCTTGGATAAGTTCGTGCGGCAAAGAAGAGTCGAGAAGTCGATCAATGTATAGATATTGCTGGATGAGATAGTTGTTGCGCTCGTAATATTTGCGACTTTCAAATGTCAGCCAACTGGTACATGAAAATGGTCATGCAGGACTCACATGTGTTTCTTGAGGGGCTTCAACTCCTCCTCTGTCTTGTAATATCTCTCCCATTTGTAGCGCGGGTTGCTGTTGCCAATCAGGCGCTGGCTTCGCATCTGTGGAGTAAAGAGCAAGCTCGATGCTATGCTGGGCCGACGCTCAAAACGCGGGTCCGCAACGCCCACGACGCGAACAGAGAGAGGAAAGTTTGAGGGAGGTACAGGCAAGGGCTCGACGTCCATGACGATGCCACGGCCATCGCCACTGACTCCAGGCTCGACGCCTTGATAAATCCTGCCGTAGGCCGTCTTTGTCGACTTTCGGCTGAGGCCAAGTTCGGGATCATCGTCGGTATTCTCATCCTTTAGAGAGTGGAGCGACGGGCTGGATCTGCTCTGCTGTAGCAGCTGGGGCAACCGCTGGCCACGCGTAGATAGCCTCGAGTCTGGCGTACGGTCGCGACTCATGCTGGCGGTTGATGGCGGCGGCAGCGGCAGCAGCAGCAGCAGCAACAACAACAGCAACAGCAAAAACAAAGCCGGAGGGTTCGAGTAGTATCTTCAGATTGAATGTAATTGCATTGACATTACACGGAAAGGATCCCAGACCGGAGTGGTGTACACATCGCCGGAGGGATATGTTTCGGAGGCGAAGAGCGAGCAGCAGAAAATCTATTGCCCAGAAACGGCAGCGATAGTCTCGCGTCTGTGCGGCGGGGTCTGGACGACGGGGCTGCAGATATGGGCTGACAACCAATATTGCATTATTGCAGGAACCCTTTTTTTGGCTTGATTGGACTGGGCTGAGACTTCTGCGGTTCTGAAGGATTCGTCAACATTATGCCCAACACACGGCGATTGTCCTGGTCGCTCTGCAGCAGAGAACATACACTGAAGTTGAATTGATGGCACCATGGACAGTTGTCCTCCGTAAAAGACAAGAGTGGCGCAGAATGGTGGTTGGTGTCTGGCGGAAGCACGTGGGGTTTTTGGTGGCTTTTGGTTTTTGTGAGCTACCCTGTCTTCCTCCAATGGCACCCAACGACAATTCTCCTGTGCTTTGACCAGATGCAACCTCAAACCCAAGAGAAGATGAAGAATTCAAAGCAAAAGTCTAGTGGATGGCCTCTTTTTCGTTTGGTCCAAACAACTGCATTAATCATTAAGACTTGAGGAGTGTCTGATAATGTTCTAGAAGCGCCTGGGCAGCGCCCCCTCGCATATGCAAATCCTCGGACGTGCTCATTGGCCACGTACAATTTCCCCATGTCCATTCCAAAAATCAAGACAGATCAAGCACCACACGGCCCTGGAGGGATGCGCTTTCCATCTCCTTGAAGACGTCGGCTAGCTTCTCCATCTTCTCGATGCGGTAGTGCATCTTGACGATGCCACGCGCGGCCATGTCCAGGCACTCGATTGCGTCCCGTCTGTTGCCAACCGCAATTCCAAGGATGCTGAGCTCCTTCATGACAATGACGCCTGGGAAGGCGGTTGCGATTGGCTGCAGCGCACCCTCAGGGATGCCGACGCAGACGAGCCTGCCGCCGAATCGAAGCATGTCGAGGGCCTGCCCGTAGGCCTTGACGCTGGCCGTGACATTGATGGCAGACGAAACTCCCAAACCGCCTGTTGCATCCTTGACCGCTTGGACAGGGTCAGAAACCTTGTCGAAGCCGATGAATGTCTCTGCGCCCGACTCTTTGACCAGGGCCTCCTTGCTGCTGTGGTCAACGGCAATCACGCGGTAGCCCATGCCCTTGGCGGCCATTTGCACCGCCAGATGACCCAGACCGCCTCCGGCACCGATAATGGCAACGGTCTGACCTGCCAGAGCACCACACTTGCGCAACGCGGAGAAGACGGTGACACCACCGCACAGCATCGGTGCGGCAGCAGCAGAATCGAGGCTGGCCGGGATTGGGGTCACGTAATTGGCCGGGCCTAGAGTGTATTGCTGAAAGGTGCCGGGTGTGTAGTAGCCAGAGACCTGTCCTTTGAAGCAGACGCCATCCCGGCCTTCAAGACATGCCACTGCGGTATGGATTAGTGATTTGACCAGCCACCACCACCACCAACACCAACGCAAGAGCGACACTCACAGCAGCTGCCACACGCAGCACTCATCCACTTGACACCCACGCGATCTCCCAGCTGGCAATGTACCTCTGCGCCCGCCCCCAGCTTGACGACGGTGCCGACACCCTCGTGCCCTCCAACCTGGCCAGCGGCTGTGGGCGCGGGCAGAGCCGCCCAGCCATTGGTCATGACGGCCAAGTCAGAGTGGCACACGCCGCTGTGCGTGAGGTGGATAAGAACCTGGCCAGGGCCGGGCTCGGGCATCTCCTGCTCCTTGATGGCGATTGAAATCTCGCCCGGCTTGTCGTAGACGCATGACTTGAAGGTCTTTGGAAGTGACATTTTGGGAAACAATGGTGGGCCTTTTCTTTCAGAGAGTAGTAGAGATTGTAAACGGCAACGGTGATGAGAAGAAGAAGATAGGTCAGAACAGCGAAGAGGGGTAGATGATTCCCCACAGGCCAGCCAAGTGTGACATAGTCCTTCGGTCCGTTCTACAGTACGTCAGGCTCTGCATGTGGCTCCTGCGAGTTCCATTGGCGTAGCTTCAGGGTCGCGTGTAAGCCCACCAGAGGTCCCCGTCGGCAGCTACTGTAGTGGCTCTTCGAGTCCACCCGACGGGCTGATTGGACGTTGCAGTCGGAGGGTCACATTCCAATGGCAGACTCGCGCGGCAATGGCCACCAAAAACCAGGCCGCGGGGTAGCTCTGGTGGTGAGAAAAGGAGGCGGTGAAAGCTCGGCGGGCTTGGCCTATTTCCGCTTTTGGGTCATGGTACTTTTTCATGCATGCACTATATGGTTGAAGCAGCCTCAACAAAGGATTCAGGCTCCAGGCTTTTGATGCTACATGTCAGACAGGTATCACTCAACTAGACGGCCTAGTAGCTGCCACCGCTGCCTCCGCCCTTGACTGAAAAGTCGTAGCGTGCCTGCAGCACGTATGGGTCGTCGCCCGGACCAAAGATTTGCTTCTTGTTGCGGCCCCATTCAGGATAGCTGTTTCGATTGGATTAGTCGATTGTGTCTCTGTGCGAAATTTGAGAGAAGGAGCCACTCACTTGATGCCAGCTATCCAGTCCTCCACTTCCATGACGACACACCCGTAAGCTGGAACCGTCCTGCGCTTCGAGGTGCCCTGGGTCTTCTTGATTGGCGTGGTGCCATTCTGGCTGGCGCAGTCGAAGATCTGGTACGCGTCCTGGTCTGAGTAGACGTCGACGTTGATGCCAGACCACTCGCTGGCCAGTGTCGCCACCGGACCGTCCTTGCGCCAATTGTAAGGGCCCTGCGCGTCGCGGTTGAAGACGTAGCATGTGTCGTAGCCCGTGCAGCCGGTGCCGCAATTGCCCAGCGCGCCATTCTTGTTGAGGTCAGCGCCCAACTGCTTGGGCTTGGACCAAAAGTCGTTGACGGAGCCTCGCGGATTGGGCAGAATGGTGCCGTTCGGGATGAGGATGCCGTCGACGCCGACGCGCTGGCCTGCATATGGCATGTGCAGCGTGTGATTGTTGATGGAGCCCGTGGCGGGATTTGCAAACCCATCGAGGTTCCAATAAGTCTACCGACATCTTGTGTGAGCAATCAGGCAAAAAGACAGAACGGCCAAACCTTCACTTACATGGCTGCTGAGCATGATGGGCGTCTTCTTTGTCGTCGCCGTGGCAATCATCTGGATGTGCCACGAGTTTGGCGAAAGCGTGTAGGTCACATAGCTGACCACCTCACCGGGAAAGCCCTGGTTGCCATCTTGGTCGACCAGACTGAAGGTGATGCTGCTCTTGGTGTGCGCCGTGACTGTCCAATTCCGCCAGTCCCAACCTCGCAGTCCGCCATGCAGCGTGTTGAGCCCATTGTGCTCGTTGGCGCTGGTGTGGTACGTGACGCCGTCAATCTCAAAGGTGCTGTTCTTGATTCGGTTCGCGTATCGGCCGGGCACGGCGCCGTAGTGAGGATGCACGGGGTCGGTCGTGTAGTATGAGGCATTGTCCCAGCCCAGCACAATGTCTCGCTCGACGCCATTCTTGTCGTGGATGAACAGGTTGGAGATGGACGCTCCGTACGGCACAAACTGCGCGCGGATGCCTTGGCTCGATATGAGGTACTTTCCGTCGGCATCCACCTTTGGCCCATCCCCAGCCACCGTGGTGTTGCCCAGCGAGCCCATCAGCGGTGGAGCTAGGGGCAGCAGCTGGGCAGCCGCAAGGGCCGAGAGCAGAGGCACGCTCCGGAGCAGTGATGGGAACATGTCGAAACTCGGTTGCAGGCTGGCAAAACTTGCGTGCAGGGTGCTGAGCAGCAGCTGGGCCATCCAAGGTCCTTATACGGGCAGGCCAAAGCACTCCAAGGTCAGGTGCCTGCAATGGACCTCTGCGGCGCAATTCGACGGGGCACGCGAATTAGGCGCATTAGTCTTTGCTGTGCCTTGTCGTCGTGCCGTCGCCCCGCACGCTTGGTGTCGAAGCGGCAGGGATCGCCGCACAGTGTCATTAAACTGCCAGGCGGCTGCACCATGGCCGGATGCAACATGGTAATTGCGCAACGCCTCAATGGACAGCATCAGACTGCCCAATTCCCAGGGCTGTGGGCGGTACGCGTGGCGCGAAATTAGGCTTTGGGCTAATTAGCTTGAGCTGTATTCTGCCGCTCTCCCCATGCTTTTCTCGGTTGTTCTGTAGTGATTAGCCCGTGAACGCAGTCCATTTCGCGCTGTACCTCTGATCACGCCCTGATATATCCCTGATGTTCCCAGCAGGCCATGTATCACCTTCACCTTCACATCTCTGGTACTTGCAGGCTCTTCTTCTGCGAAATTGCTGAAGGATGCTGAAAAGATCATTTCCGCGGTTGAGCGAGTTATGTCCACCGATGCTTCCTCGGATGACTAAGGTGACGACATGCAGCGGGAAAGCCAAGCTTCTCTATCTATAACATTCTCTTCCACCATATTGAGGTCTCCATCATCACCAGTTGGATTGTCAACGTTAAACCACAGAATAACCAGAAGAAAGAAGTCGCTACTTTGGTTCCTGTCGAAACGCGCGAAACTCTTTTTAAATCTCTTTCTGGAGGGAGAACCCGTTCCTGAGCATTGGAGCCGCTATAGAGAGCATCACTACGATGACTGACGATCCCAAAACGGTCCTCTTGATTGGCCCAGGCTTCATCGGCCGCCATCTAATAGGTACTCTTCCGCCTTGGACAATTGATAGGGACGGCAAATATGGACTGAGAAACAACTCTTGTCACAGATCTTTTAGTAGCCGAGGCCTACAAGGTCACAGCCATTGGCATCCGCTCCCAGGAGAGGGCAAAGGCCGTCGAGCAGGCTGGAGCTTCTGCCATTGTCGGAAACATTGACGACAAGGACTTTGTCGCTGCACATGCCTACCAGCATCCCATAGTCATCCACTCGGCCAGCGCAGACCACCAGCCAAGCGTCGAAGGGGTCCTTGCGGGCATCAAGCGGCGTGCGTCTGAAGGCCTTGATGTCCTGTACATCCACACGTCTGGTACTTCTCTGACCGACGACAAGGCTGAAGGACAGTTCAAGTCGGACAAGATCTTCCACGACAGCACGCGCAAGGATATTGACGACGTACCCGTCGAGAGTCCGCATCGGAACATAGACACTGCGATTATAGCGGTGCAAGAAGAGCTGCAGCAAAAGGCCAAAATAGCCATCATGACCCCACCGCTGATCTACGGCTACAACCCGGCGCACGGCCGCCTGTCCATCCAGATCCCAACGCTGACGCGCTTTGCCCTCAAGCACGGTTACGCGGCTCACATGGGCAAAGGTCTTTCCGTCGAGTCAAACATCCATGTGGCCGACCTGGCCCGTGGCTACATGGTCCTGCTCCATCACATGGAGACGTCACCTGCCGCCAGCTTCCTCGAGAATCCGTACTGGCTGTGCGAGTGCACCGGAGACAGCGAGCCGAGCTGGAAGGATGTCGCCACCCTCATTGGCCAATCTCTGCACGCCGCCGGCCGCATCAAGGACCCAGAGCCGCGCGTCATGCCTCCAGAGCTGTACGTCGATGCCTTTGAGGAGGACACTGGCGGCACCATCGGCTTGAACAGCAGGTCCCGCGCCCACCGCCTGCGGGAGCTGGGCTGGCAGCCCCGCGAAAAGGACTGGAAGAGCAGCTTCATCGACGACGAGCTGCCAGTGTTGCTAAAAGAGGACTGTTCGTCGTGGGAAGGTTACGTCGCACATCTCAAATCCAAGTAGAGCAGATCCAAACAGCTGTAATCTGGCCTTTGAGCAATGAGCTTTATCAATTAGAACGTCATTGTTACAACTTGAAGAATTCGCGATATTGCTCATGTGTTGCTAATAGTTGAGAAAGGCATTCTAACGTATCTTCCATCTCTCTTTCCAAATTATACAATAATTTACAATGACTGAGCGGAGCCAAGAGTCTTCAACCTCGCGTTACAAGCACTGGGTAGTCCTGAAAGTTAAAAAGCAGCCACGACGCTAATCAATTCCACGCAGCAGCAGACTTTATATCAAAATCCACTCTAGCACAATCATTGTATTCTCAACATGAGAACAAGGGAGAAGGAAAAGCCACAAAGTTTGTTTGGCGTCTTGGATAGTTTTGCTCGAGGATCGGAGGAGCTTCAGAGCAGTTCACTCTCATACCACGTCGCCCATTTTCAGATTTTCTACTATTGCTACTACTACAGAGGCCGCTATAAAGAATGTAGGCCTAACAAATACAGTTTGGTCTTTTTCTCTTTTTGAATTTGCCGTCCATGAAGGTCCACAAGAGAAATCTTTTACAGACAAGACAGGGGTGAATTTAGAGCCTGCCAAACATCTAGTCTTTTCAATCTTGGATGAAGTTGCACGTGCTTGGAGATTCTCTGGGTGGCTCCAAACTGCTTTGCGTTTCAGATGACAAGGCAGAAACCTCCTTTCTGTCCAGACTTGGGGGGAAGGCAATTTGCATTTTCAAAATCCAAAATGACAAAACAGTAATCTTCATTCAACTTCAGTAATTACAGCTGATTAATACTAGATATCATAAGCCACTAATGTAGGCGAAAAGGTCTCTGTCCAAAGCCTCTTGAGATTTGCTGGATCCTTTCTTATGGCCACCAACAACCTCACTTGCCCGGAACGTTATCAGGCGTGCATGAGACGGCCGTTGAGGAGATGCTGTCGATGTACAGGCTCCCAGGCTCACCGAAGAAGGGAAACTGATAGCCGTTTTGCAGGGTGATTGTGACTGTGCTGGTGTAGGGGAATGATCCAGAGCCGTGGCCAGACACAGCAGTGCAGGTGGTGCCCTCATGGGGTAGTAGGGTTCCGCTCTGCGACCAGCTCAGCGTGTCAGTAACCGTCGAGGTGGTTGTGGTTGTCGTGCCGGAAGCTTGCATCCAAGAAAATGTCGTCGTATCTGTGACGCCAATACTGAAGAAAAAACTGCCCGAGGCCATGAAGGCAATAGCAGTCGTACCTCCATAGGTATCAGTCGACATTTGAGTCAAGGTAGATGTTGAAGTTACAGCCTTGGAACCATCAAAGTCCCATCCTTGGCTCTCAGTAGCGTCGCCATTGTAAAAGTGCTGCCCTGCCACAGTCATGGGCGAGATGCCTTGAACTCCTGCAGGGCCTGCAGTCAACTGGATATTAGTGACCGAGATGCTTGCAACCGGAGAATTGAGGAAAAGAAGGCCGACGTTCTCGATGATGGCAGCCTCGTAATCTCCAGCAGCTCCAAGGAGGAAGCCTTGCCCGACGTCGACAAGCTGATAGGGGATGCCGCTATCCACCGTCACACCGCCGTGGACCTGCTGTCCTTGGTTGGTCTGGATCGTCATGCCCCTTAGATACTGGGGATTGGGGCCAGTAAACAATGCCGCCGTGGTGATGCGCTCGCCGGCGCCATAGTCGATGGTTATGCTTTGCGCTGGAGCGCTGCCGTCGCCGTAGACTTGGCTCACAGCGCCGCTGGGATCGGCATAGCCAAATTGAAATCCATTAACAGCCTGTCCATTGGAGAAGATGGTGATGGTATTGATGGGATAAGGTAAGTTGGGAAATTCCGTCTCACAGAATTCTATGGCCGTATTAGGGTGGTAGCCACCAACGTATACAGGATCATTCCAAGGTCCGCTGCTGCAATCACCGCCTCTTGCTCTGAGGACATTTGTCCCATTGGACGGTGGCAGTGGGATTGCAGAGGCAGCCACAAGGCTAGCCAGGAGAAGAGATAGGTATCGTTTGAGCATTGTTCAAGGCAAGTTTGAAACTTTGGCAGAGCCGCAATTCGAGCTGTTACAGTCTGCTACTTCTTCTGCTGCTACTCCTGCTTTGAGTGCTTCAGTAATTTGTGATATTCAACAACGAAAAGCTTGACGTTGAATAAACGGCATTATTTATATTGTCTGCCGCATTGGAATTTGGCTGATTTGGCCTGCAACTTTGGACTGATGCCACGGTGGTAGCGAAACTGCAGCAAGCATGCCTTTCATTTTGCGTTCATTCACCGGAACCTTGCCAATTCGCGGCAACATTCACCAATCCCTATTGCTGAGCACAATGGGCATCAACAGTGCTGTTGGCCGTATTTCCAGTTGATGCAGGCCCATGATTGGCAGGCGAGGACGATCGCGAGGGATTTAGGCGAGATCTTGCAGCCAATGCGCCGCATGTAGCTCAGATCTAGGAGGTTCAAGCATGGTAAGGTTGCAATGCGACAAGGCTTAGTCTCCAATTGGCCCCCAAAGCCTGGAGAAAGGCTGCGCCGAGTTCCTCTTTCATCCATCAAAACGTCTTCCCATGCGTGATAATGCCAAGCAGGACCTGCATACTTCCCTGCATGTTTGCAGTCTTAGTTCTACTGATCCCCTGGCTCCCGCCCAATAGATCAGTCTTTCGCATAGTTTCACCAATTTGCAAGCCTGGCTTCCAAACTTTATGCATTTCGGGCCGTGATTGTGCATCAGCCGGGTGGAAGTAAGACCGGAGTCAGCCTCGCTGCAGTGCTTGAAGTTCTGCGACATCGGGCTTTGAATGCTGTATACACACCAGAGGCTTGCTCATTTGTCAAATACAGTTTCCGATCCAATTTGATCTTCAGTGCTGCAGGCCATGCGGTCGCACTGGTCGTGCTGTTTCAATGCAAGAGATCGCCAGGACCGTCTAGCCTTGTCGGTCCGTCTGCAGAAGGCATCCCAAACTCTGTAAAGAAAATGGCAGACGACAACGGTGGCGAATCTGGGGTCAGCTTGATCAAGATTACATTCTTCCAGATGACAGCCGCCACCGCAGCCGCCACTACCACCAATTTCGCTCATTCAGGTGGCTGGCTGCCGGAAAGGCTTCTGTGAAACGCTTCTCTGAAAGGCTCGGGAAATTGTACAAGTTTTGTGCGAATTCGGCTAATGCAACGCTCTGCACGTCCTCGCTTACCTTGAACCCATTGCAAGGCAGCAGCATTGAGATCAACACTCGAGCTCAGGGCCATTTGTTGAGATTGTAATCTCAAGGCTGGCGTTACATCCGGAATTCAATGGAAACCGTAGCGGTGAACTTCTCGTTCATGGGTATCACATGGATGGGAAAGAGAACCTCCCATGAGACTCTTGTTCGATGTTGGCAAGGCTGAGCAAGGTCTGACTCGACAGTAGCATCGTGGACCACGGCCATCGCCAACCAAATACTGCCACACACTCACTGAATGATGGTACAGATGGATGTAGCCAAGCTTGTCTCTTAGACTGGAAGTGACAATCATGGTGCCGACTTCTCGACTGGAAGGTGGCTTACAAGCATTCCAACGTATCATTTCGTTGTGTTGATGTCGATCCTTCAACTTCCGCCTTTGTTGGGATCTGTGGCAGCCATCGGGTCATCTATGGCTGCGCCTGTATCTGGCCAGTTGCTGTGCGACATGATTGACAAGGCCTCACATTGAAAGGCCAGCAGCAGCACTGGATGTTTGGCAACCCATTTTAAAGCTTCAGCACATATCTCTCACAGGGGCACAGCTTCGAGAAACTCCTGGAGACAGAATCAGTCTGTATGAATCAAAAGTGACAAGTGGCATGAGCACTACAATACAGATATGGGCGGCTGTTTGCAGCAATTCTTTCAAGTTGCGAATTAGAAATATCTCATCATTTTCACCACTAATAAGAGCAATTTTCCAACAATGCCCCGGAGATGAAGGATTGTACGAATTCAGTTGGACTACAACGCAGGCACGACTGTTGTATCCATTGGTTTGTCTGCATACACTCCCTGGTGAATGAAGAAACTTTCCAGCTGCAAGCCATAAGCAGGACGTACGCCCAGACCTCGAGCATCAGAAAGAACCGCAACACGTTTCAGGAGCATTAATCTACGGCTAGTCACTTAAACTGCTCATTGTGATTTTCGTTATGCATTCATTTGCTTGAAGGAGTATTCCAAGCAATCCCCGGAGTCGTTATCGTTTGCCACACAGGTCTTGTTCCATTCTTGCAAGTAGAAAGGTTGATTCTTTCAATATTGCACAGAGGACCGTCATAGATTCGGTAAACTGTTGTTTTAGTATACGCTAACATGAGTCTCTTCGGAGAATCTGCATTGTTGATTTGATCAAACATTTGGTATTCGACCAACGCTCTTTGGCTGTACATCAGTCAATGAGCCACTCATCTCTCAATGCCTTGAGCCATTCTGGCCGCAGCTTGATCTGACCTTGCAAGGTCTCTTCCGCCATCTGTCTCCGGATCAGCATGTTGTATTTAGGGAAAGAGAGGACCTCTCCACCCAAAGAAAACCCTACCTCTCTGACTTTATCCTCCCGCAGTGGCCACGCCTTGTACCACGCATGATTCGGGCTACATGATCGTTGAATGAGAGTCCCTTCTTTAACCTTGGCGAGGCAGTCACCACAAAACTCGACATCATAGCATATCTCGCAGAACCACCTAATGGTAAGTCAGCGACAAGCTTCTCATGAGATCATCTGATGACGAATGACAAAGACTCACCACTCATCTTTCTTCTCGGCATCATCTCCACACTCGTCGCAGTGGTCAATCCACGCCCACTCGTCAATGTGCAGAGCAAGATCCTGAGCATTCTTGTGAGGATGCTGAGACTGTTGCAAAGGTTTGCGTGGTGCTTCTTCGGGCCCAATGAACACGTCAGTCGATGACATCTGATCGCCCTGTCGTTGGTCAAGGACTTCTTCATCCTTTGGCTCGTCAACTGCAGGTAGAGGCTTCTCAATGTGTGCCTTGGCTATCTCAGAATGTTCTGACGATGATTGTGGGATATCCTCGCCCTCTGCTAGGGTTGCATCAGCAGAGTCATCATCCTTAGGGTCTGGGTCCGTTTCGTCTGACTGCGCCTCCGTGCCTGCTCCCGCAGCTTGCGCTTCTGCGGTACTTGCTTCAGCCTCCGTCCGTCTTTCCTCTGCCGCAAGGTAGTTCTTGAGAGAGGTGAAAAGAACAGCAAGGATAGCACCAGCGTTCTTCTCATCTCCAGCCTGAAACAGACTCATAGCCAGCACCTTGCAAGCGGCGGTATCGTTGCCTGGATCGTCATCGTCAAGCATCTTCATCTGCTCAAGTAGCCTGGCCCTGAAGCATTTTCTCCATACAGAACGCTCAACCTTTCCATACTCTCTCAGCCATCGGCCCCACAGCAAAGATGGGTAGCCTGGACTATAGAAGGAGAAGACGTCAACGTCATCCTCTGCTTCAGAGCCCACCACTTGAGCCAGCTCCTTGAGATTCGAGATGGGTTCCTGCACCTCAATACCAGCTGCATATTCAAAGACTTGTTAGCTCAAGCTCGCTTGGCAAACATAGATATGGAACTCGCCTCTGTGGTTGCGAACAGCCTGTTCATAGTAAAGCTGAGCAAGTCGATTCGTGCAAGACACTTTTTCCTTTGAGAACGATCGCTGAGTCGCAGCATCCGCTGTTTTCAGCCGGGCAAGAGCTTCTTCGTACAGTCTGATGGGCTCCTCGTCTTGGTCGTAGAAGCTGTAGCGGAAATGTTCAATCTCCATCAGCTTGTTGATGAGGAAGCTCTCGTTGCCCTGTTGCGAGAGAAGCTTCAATGCGTCGTTCCGAGCATCCAAGAGAAAACCAGGCTGTTTCTGATCCCGAACAAACCAGCCAAGCCCCCAGGGAACATAATACGTGCTCAGGTACTTGATCAGATAAGTGCTGTTGAAACCGTTATCCCACGCGTCAAGATACTGCAATACTTCCATCATAGCTTCCCATTGGTCCGACTGTATCAGTGCTTTGACGTATGCACTGACTGCCGGAAGACTGGACGGATTACTCTGCCAGGCTCTATTCTATTGTCAGTCTTCAACTTGGACGAGATCCATGCTTGATCATAGCAGATTGAGTAGCACAGCTTCAGAGTGGCAGATTACTTACTCTTGGGCAATCTCGAGCGCACCCGGATCGTCACCAAGGATCTGTTTCCACAAGGCGATTCTCGCTGTCAGATACGTCCTTATGCCACTCGCCCTAATGACTTCGGGCATGGCCTCTATTGCTTTATGCATCCATTCGATGGCACCTTCATAGTCTTCTCGCCCTTCTGCAAGTGAACGTGACATGGCCTCCATTGGCACCCAGGAAGATGTGTCCTACATTCTTGTTAGCTTTAAATGCTTGGCAAACTCTGAATGCCAGACGACTGGTTTGTCACAAGATGATGATGACAAGTCTTACCATTTCAATGGCCTTTTCAAGCAGCTCCATGGCGCGGTCAAAGTCTTCGCTTTCGTACACGATCCACCCGACGCCAGTATACCAGTGAGAAGTCCTTTCCAAGTCTGACCACGCTGCCATATCTTCTATTTCAGTCGCCGGCATATTGTAGAATACCATGTCCCTTGCGCATATCCAGTTCGACAACTCTTCACTTATTTCTCCGGACTCGTTGAGGGCAAGATAGCCTTTCAAAAACCAGACATGGAACTCTGATTTGTCTGTGTATGCGTCGTCGTCATATCCACGTTTCGTCAGCCATATCTTGGAGGCAGTCATAGCCAGAGGCTTCAAGAGCTCAGGCACCGACTTTGAAGCCTTTTCCATCCATTTGGATCTTTTCGCGCTGATACCTTCGGCAAGATGCGCCGAACCAAACCAGCGCTGTAAGAGCGAGGTCGTCTTGTTGTTGCGAAGCCAAAGGGACCAGAACACGTCACATTCACCGTCCTCTCGCTCACTAAGGGCTTTGAATAATGCTCTGCAGCCTTGCTCATCGTCTGTGACCTTTGTTAGAATATGTAAAAGCCAGAAGTCCATCAAGATCTATAGAGTTTGAGAAAGCTAATAGTGGACGTACGCATTAGCCAGTATAGATCGTTGAGCAGTTGCTTAAGCTGGGCGCTTGAGACTTTGTCGATATCAATGCTGCCAAGATGTGTGAAAACATGGAATGCTGGATAAGAAACATAATGAAGAGCAGTGTCTGTTTTGTGAAGATGTCAGTCATGCGATTGTAGTCCCTCTGTTCGAGTTGTCCCAAATCATCAGAGTTGTTCGGGCTCGATTCAACTCACAAATATCAGCCTCTGCACCCAGACGCAGCATTTTCAGACACTGCAAGCTCATTTGAATATTGACCGTCTGCGCATCAGCTGCAATCGCCAGAGTTGACTTTTGTTGCATCTCAGTGTTCCCTGCCATGATGATAAAATCTCGAAATCTTTGATGACTGAAATCGACAATGGTGCGTTTGCGACTCCAGTTATGGGCCTCATCGGCTTCCGTGTCTCTGCAATCTCCTACCTGTGTTTGCTCGTCGCTCTCACTGTCGGCATCTTGTTTCAGATGTTCTGTACTGCCATCAATATCTGTGCTACCACCAGTACTAGTTCTTGAAACAAAGTCAAAACCTTCGCTACTATTGTCGCTAACATCCTCATCATTGCCTAGATCAAAGTCATCCTGCTCTTCGATTGTGCTGTTTGTGCCCGAGTCTTCAAGAGTGCTACCAACAGGGTAGTCTAAAGATGAAGCCGTGTCATCCTGGTTAGTGATATCGTCTTCCTCTGCAGCATACTCTTCGTTCTCAGGCTCATCAGGGTCATAGCCTCTTGGGAAGCGGAGGCGAAGGACGGATGAGAATTTTCCTCTCATGTTTTCCCAAAGCAACCAGTTTGGAGAATCCGAGTCGAGTCGAAGCAAGACGTCAAGCTCACCGAACCTCAACGGTCTCTTTGCATAGGTGATCCAAGTGAGAATAGTTCGTGTGTCGGCCACTTCCATGTCAGGATCTCTAGACAAACGTTCAAAGACTGACTGAATCATATCTTCAAGGTTCTTGGGTGGCTTCAGCAGTAAGCGATCAATCTGGGCCTTGTCCTTGCCTTCCATTTGATCCAACAGAAGCTGCGCCTATAATAGATTCTCATATCAGCATGACATGCCAGACGGAAAGAGACGCAAAGATATACCCAGAGAAAGACACCGTCCGCGCCGTTCAAAACCTGTCGACGGATTGACCTGGCAAACTTCTTTGCTGCCTCATCACCTGCTGGCTGCTTTTTGGCTCGCATAGCACGAATGATGCTGAGGTTTTTGAGGCGAAAGTCGATGTAGTTTCGTATGTCTTCTTTATTCTTTGCAGACGAGACTTCAATAATCTTTTCCTCTCTGTCGAACTGAACCGCTTTCAGATCTGAGCGGAGCGTCGTGCGTCCAAATATTGCAAATTGGATACGATGTGGAAAACCAGCTCTGACTCGTGCGACATAAGCTTTCATCAGCCTCAAAAGTCTCATGCGAGTATCAGCATCAGCTTCATCCAGTCCATCAATCACAAGTGTTAGCTTCCGGCCATCTGCTGACGAGCTGGAGCTCTGGAAATAGTTCAAAAATAGATTTTCCCAAGTGTCTTCTGCTCTTGCTGTGTTGCGGCTGATTTCGCACGCCAAAGCAGCGTTTCTTCGAAAGTCAGAATCATGCTGTTGGATCTGCCATGCAAATGTCTTCATAATGCTGTTCAGATTACGCAGCGATTCTTTATTCTCTTTGATAAAGAAGTAGCCGACAGTGGTGCCAGAGGACACGTCTGTGCTCGACTCGTATTTCGTCAGAAGCAGAGTTATAAGCCAGGAAGCAAGCATTGATTTTCCTGCGCCGGGGCCGCCGAAAATCCAAAGCACTGGGGCTTCCTGTTGCATCCAGTAGTCGAAGAGCGACTCTTTCTGGAGCCATGCTCCGCTGCCTTGTAACAACGACTTTCTCAGAAGGGAATACCAATTGTCCGTGTCGGCCGCCGCAGAAGTGTTAAGAATACTTGTGAGGTTGTCCAGCGAGCGTTGTTCCACTTGCTTGACCTTGACTTCCTGGACGGTTTGGGCGATATCTTGGAGACCCTGCAGGTTTTGATCCACGCTGTTAACGACATCAAATGTCCTAGAGCCTATTTCAACGGCCTCCTTGGCCAGATTGCCAATATCTTGAGTCTTTGCATATGTCAAGGACAGTACAAGGCGTTGTTCGTTGGCCAGTAAGGTGTTCAGGTCTTTGACAAGCTCCCGTGTCCCCTCATCTTTACCTATGAACGCCACACGCAGATACTCACCTTGCAGAACTTGTCAGCAATGTCAGGTAATCAGATCAGTACCACTTACGAAATCGTTTACGCCTGATCAAGGTCTCTGAACGACCTATAATGCGCAGTGTGCTTTGAGGCTTAGTGAGACGGCACGAATAACAAACAATGAACGACCTACAAGGCTAAGATGGCGACTATCTTGCGCTTCAATGCATTACTCATGTCCTTTGACTGGTAGCTTTCCAGCCGTTCCGCAAACTCTGCCAGCTCTGAAAAGACTTGCTGGATCCAATCGTATGCACTGGTAACATCTTGGCATGCCTATACAATATCAGTATAGGATTGAATAGGCGCTAAGGTGATGAAAAGCCGTCTCACTGTCACAAGATGCAGAACGCTGTTCAGGACTACGGTGGCAGGTGCACTTATCGGAGTACTCGAGGCAATGGCCGTGACGACCCTGCCAACCGTGATTGCTGGATTCAAGACTCTTTCGAGGACAGACCAAAGTTTAGCGTGTCGGGATCTGAAGTCTTGGAATTCCCCTCCCTTTGACTCAATCAGACGCAGCAAGTCCTCGGTAGACTGCAGATGGCTTGGGCTGGCACTTTGCGGTAGTCCATGGCCACTTTCTCGCTCGTATGCCTTGATTGCCTCCTGCCAGAACGCCTCGACATCGCTATTATCCGCCATAGCTGCCGTCAGGAATGCGAATTGTCTTGTGATGCATAAGTCACAGACTAGTCAAGAAGATGGGAAACTGCGAGTAGTCAGCAAGAGCTTAATCTAGATGCTCAAAAGCTGTTTTGGCCCCATCGATATGCTGGCGCCCCTAATTTCTAGCCCCTCCTTACTAACAAGTCCAGAACTTTTGGGCGGGAAAGGCTTATATTCTCGTGGCGTGAACAACCACTCCATTGCAAACTTGCAGCGATGGATCAATTTTGTTGAGGAGCTATCCGGAAACGAATCATCTGGAAGTGGAAGCGCAAATCAAAGCACGAGGCTCCCGTGCAAAGACATCCCGGGCAGGCAAGCGCCTAATCTTACTGCCTTCTTTCATTGCCTGCTTTGTCACTTAGCGTATCGTTTTGACCGAGTGGGGGGGCCGGAGAAGGTTTGGTTGAGACGGTCCGGACCGTACCTAAGTCGTGACAAAAGCACCCAGGTGATTCTGTGTTTTATGGCTTGATGAATTCTGTTCTCTGAAAACAACTGTGCCTCAGAGTTTGATCATTTCGCTTGTATGCACCTTCACCCTTCGTCATTGATGTTTTGAAAGGCATTTCACACAGTGATCTACTTGAGACACCTTCCCAAAACATGGCTCCCATTACCGAGAAGAGCGAGGACAAGGAAAAGCCTGGAAACATATCGTCACCCCTTTTTCGCCTCAAGGTTCAAGATCTATCAGAGCGAGGCGTACAATTGGTTCTGGAGAATGTCCAGATCACGAGCATCTTGCAGGAGGCTGTCAACACTGTTCTGGCTCTGCTCTATCCCAAGCCTCATCATGGCAAGTGGCCGGACACTCGCAGCGTGACACTGGTTCTGGAGGCTTTTGACGGCGTTGCATACACGGTCGGGAAGCGCATAGATGACCACCACAAAGAGATTCACCTGTCGACTAGCTATGTTGAAACCATAGGCCCAGACCGAATGCGGGACGAAATATTCGGCGTTTTAACCCATGAAATGGTGCACTGCTACCAGTGGAACGCACAAGGGACAGCTCCAGGAGGCTTGATCGAAGGTATGGCAGACTGGGTGAGATTGAAGGCCCAGCTTGGACCGCCACATTGGGCTCGAGCGACTGATTGTGACTGGGATGCTGGGTACGATGCTACAGCTTACTTCTTGGAGTGGTACGGCGACATCTACGGCGGAACCGACATTCCGGACTTGAACATGCAGCTACAGAACAACAGGTACGATGGCGACTCGTACTGGAAGGATAAGTCAGGACGGCAGGTTTCTGTATCAACGCTGTGGGAAGAGTATACTTCCTGGGTCGACGAACAGAGCAAAAGCAAATAGCTCTTGGCAATATGACGGTATGAAGCAGTATAAATAAGGGCAACGGCTGATCCACCGAAGGACTCTTTGCAGGCATGGCAAGCCCTTGCGCGCAGTCTGGTGCTTTGGTCTAAGTAAATGCCTCGGCGCCATTGGTCCTCTTTGAATATTCTTCTGCAGCCACCTGCCACGGCAACTATTGGAAAATGACCAGCAGCTGACACTCTCGATCGTTATGGTGATTTCCCAGTCAATTTTCCAGATCCTTTGTAAGCACCATACTTTATAAAGTTTTTGAAGACATGGACTTGGTAAGGCCCAACCAAACACTGCCCCATAGCATCCTAATGGGGTTAAGCAGTCCAAACAAAATGACACAATGCTAGAGATATATAACAACAGAGTTCCGAGGTCAGAAGCATAGCTATTCCAGAATATCACCTTCTTTTACTGTATACGCCATTTTGTTAATGTATCAAAAGCTTGATCCATTCAGACCAAGCTAATTATTTGTCCCGCCATTCTTGCCCAGAGCAATTGCCCAATTACATGGTAATTATACCTCCTGATACTGGAATCGATGTGGACTTGACCTACAAAGAAGATGATGAAAGGTGACATAGCAAAGCCGTTTGTACTGATACCTTGAATTGCATTTGCATATTCCCGACTACCTGGATGGATGGATCCGGGTCTATTCCACCCGTGTATACCTGTTACTACAAGCTCTAGCCAAATACATCCAATGTAAAAGTCTGGTTTACCGAAGACATACACATCATCGTTCAAAATTATATTATTATTCCAAGTGTTTTGTATGAGGTTAAACCAGCCTTGTATTACTTTAGAATTCCCGCAGAGAGCTTGCCAATGATTATTCGAACGACTGGAACGCGTTCTCAGCCTAGGAGAATGTTTAGTGCAGTTCGGATCCTAATTCTCGCCCATAGTGCCTACCAGGCAGGGTGTGTGAATGTGCGGTGCCAGCTGTTCTACGCTATCTAGCTTTTTTCCTCCACGTCACTCAGCAGAAATCAAACCTCAGCCGCCTTTAGTGTCGGCCCGCATTTGTGCGTCGGCGCAATGTGGGGTTCCGATGCGCTTACTGCTAATCATCTTCATTGGTATAGTCAGGATTCGACATTGACACTACATGGGATCATCATATACACGCAGAAGCGTGGCCAGGTGTATATACATGGGCAGCGACTCCACATTGCTCAAGCAGCAGCTCAGGCGCCCCTGGCAATCTTCCAGCTCACTGCAAAGATGCTGGAGATGGCGATTAGGTGGCTAAAGCTGCGCACCGGGTCAATGTTGAGAAGGTAGGCTGGATAAAAGACAAAGAGCTTGGCCAGGACGTGGAGCGCCAGAAGATTGACAATCTGCTGGTTGTTTGGCGACAGCACCTGGGCCAACGCAGCAGCCGCCGCAAAAGCAGGGAATGTCTCGAGAAGATTGTTGTGGGCGCTGTACAGGCGCAGTGGCAGGCCCTGCAGTTGGCTGACGTGTCGGCGAGGGTGCTTGTTGTCAAAGCGCGAGCTTCTGCTGCTGGCCTGGCCAGCCACGCTCAACGAGCCGGTCAGAGCCCAAACACCAAACGTGTACAGCGCTGCCAGTGCAGGGATCTGGCGGCTTGCCAGCGTGCCGGGGATGGCGATGCTGAGAACCGTCTGTGCCACAGACTGCACTGCTCCCCCCGGCGAAGCGAGCCAGGATACGGCAGGCACCGCAGCCGCATAGACAAAGGTGATGTTGCCGAACATCAGGCCGCCAGGGTTGGCGCTGCAGTCATCATTTTGTGAGCCCTGGCTCGGACTATGTGGGGGATGGTGGTGAAACTCACATGCCGCTGTTGGGGCTCTTGGGGGTCTTGGAAGCCATGCTGAAGATTCGTAGCCGAAAGCAAAAAAGAGTCTATATGTCCGAATAGCGGGTGCGGAGGTTTTGTGATATTGTTTTTCTCCTCCAGAAAAGCATGCCCAATGGAGAGAAGAACTAGATGCTATATACTATGACGAAGTAGGGCTTGTTGAGGGGCCTCGGCAGCGCCAGCACCAAAATGCGGGTGCCTAGCTCATATGTACATAGTGTACCTTTCTCAAAGCAGTAAATATCGTCCCACTGACGTATGCCAGCTCTCGCTTAAACTACTAGAACTGGATCCTTGATCGAGATAAGCTGTTGCAGTGCACATGAAGAAAGGAAATTGATTGTACTGAGAAGGACGACGCAAAACCACATGTATTCGAGTAGAAACGGATGCCTCATTTGTCGTGCAACCACCCTGTCTTTGTCTTCTGATCGATATATACAGTACACATCTTCACCGCCCGTTCATCTTGCCCTGATCTCTAGCTGATTGGGGGCAGGCAGACCTGGCCAGTGCACGACTTGTAGGCCTTGATGGCCTTGTTGAAGGCCTGGTTGATGGGCTTGGTGACGGTGGGTGCAAGGTCCTTGAAGGGCTGCGCCAGCTTCGAGGTGACGGTCCCCGAGAATGCCTTGGTCAGAGCCTGCTGGTCCTGGAGGTTCTTGAGAACCGTCTGGCTCAGGTCGCCAACAAGCAAAACACCGCTGGCGAAAGCTGGCTTCTTGGTCACAATGTTGTTGAGCAGGCTGATGACCGACGGCTGGAAGTCGAGCACGGCCGTGGCAATGTTGCCAGAATCCTTCTTGTTGAAGTTTTTCGAGGCCTTGGCCCCGTCATTGGCCGCCGCGAGGTCTTTGCTGAGTGCTGCTGTCTGATCCCGAATCTTGAGAGCCGTGAAGAGACCAGCGGGGTCATTTGCCTTGAAGGTGTTGAGGGTGTTGTTCAGGGTAACGACGTCGGTCTGCAGCTGCTTGAAGCTGGCAATGACGCCGGCAGCCCCCGAAGCGGCGCGGCTTGCAAGACTGTCCTCGACCGAGTCCTCGACTGTGGGCAGTGCCAGGGCGGCAGGCACAAGGGCCAGGAGAGAGTAAAGTCCGAAACGCATTGTGAGTTGTGTGAGATGACGGCTGACTCTAGAGAATTGCAGAGATTGTTGTGTGAAAGAGCGCAGGTTGGGAGTCAATGGCCCTGTATATACGTTGTTCAAGGTTGCCTCTGGCGACAGACTTGCTGCAATCCATCTCCCGAATCCCCGCCCAGACTATGTGAATTCCTTGGTACTGCTCCGTGGTACACTCTGACAGCGGGCAAAACTCCTGCCTTGGCCATTGGTCCAGGCAGCTGATCTGGTGCAGACCTGGCATTAGTCTTGACCCAGCTTTACTTGTTGCACAAAGGCACGGCCGAATGCAAGCCACTTGACCTCATATCGGAGAAGATTTTGCGCGACAGGTGTAACACAGCCCCTGATCAATAACATGGAAAATACTGTCAAGGAGAATATCTTCCAATGGCCGACGGGTGTGCTGCATGTGGCCAGAGCCAGTGCCACCCAAGCCCAGCCATTAGTTCAACCGTCATGGCGCAAGACGACAGAGTCTAATGGCTAGCACAACGGTCGGTGGCGTTGATCTAGAGAGCAAAAGGTCATGCGCGGAGAATTCTGGAGTGGCTATTGACCGACTGTATTGGAACTGTGGAGAAAAGCCCAGCGCTGGGAGGCGTGGTAGAGGTGAACCAAGCAACAACAGAATCTGGGCAGCTGCCTTAGACCTCGGCAAATCCTGATTTGGACCGCTTGACCAAGTGTTTTTTCCCCCAGAGAGCAGATTTTGCATTAGAAATTCTCTGTGCAGCCACACGTGGTTGAACATCTAGACGCTCTGGACGTGACTTGGCACCAGATTCTTCCTCCTTTTTGTGCCGCCAGAAGCCGTCACCTCTGCCAGAGTTTGTGGTGGCGCAAGCAGAGCTATGCCGTTGCTCTGAAAATCCTGACAAGCAGGCCCAGCCTCTGTTAGACCTCCGCAAAGAGCCTTCCCGGCCCTGGCTCAGTACTTGTCAAGCGAAGGAGCGGCCTGAGCACAGTTGGGCTTGCTGAGATCCATGTAGAGAACGTTGATGTGAGGAGTAATTTGTACACTCAATATTCTCAAGGGGAAAGGATGAAAACGTGAACGACAATGCCGGCGAAGAAATCGAGGCCCCTCAAAGATACTTGGGTCTAGAACATGTTGTTGGACGAGCTTGACAACTATTTGGTATTTGGTTAATTAACTATCAGAACTATGTCAAACACATTAGGCCACATGCAACGTTTGTCTTGAAGTTAGGGGATGATGTTGTTGTTGCGCATTCTGTCGAAGCTCGTCAGCCATCCTTTGATGGTAGGGTTGCTCTCTTTGAATCCTGCAGACCTGACTGCGGTAAAGTCGTACTGACGGTCAAAGTTGAAATTGATGGCAATAGCAGCAAGGAAGCGCCAAGCGTATTTCTGGAAGATGCCCTTTTTCAAGCCACGCTGGGCCTCGATCTTGTCCCACGCGTCCTGGTGGTCAGAGGCAAACTTTTCAAGGTCCGCAGGCTCGCTGCCCGGGCCTGCGCCCTTCAGGCCAAAGTAAGAGCATATGGCTGGCCACTTCTCCTCCCAGGTCGTGACTTCGCCGTCAGCCGCATTGAACGACACACCGTTTCCGAGTCTTTCAAGGTTGAGCGACGCCCAAATCTCCTCCTGGGCAAGGATGTCCTGCCACGTGTCTGTGTGCTTGTTGGTCCAGCTCTTCTGTGAGCCTATGAAGGGTACAGTGGAGCCCTCGCCGTTGACCTCACGCCACAGTGTCAGGTAGAATCCAAGACCCTGGGCTGCATTCATAAAGTTGGTCCCCGGTGTAAAGCCCACTATGACATCTGGGCGGATCTCGGAGAATTTCCACGACTTGCCCTGCGAAAGTTGCTTGATTCCGTCGTACTGGGTGTAGTAGAAGATGCTGTCGTAGTAGGGTTTGGGTATCCTATCGTACGACTCTTTCAAGGGCGCTACAATGTCAATCTTGTCCGGAAATTCGAGGCCGTAGCCCTTGCCGCCGGTCTGCAGGATGACTGCCTTGAGGCCGGGTGCCACCTGCTCTATGGCCTGGATTGCCTTCATGAAGATTTGGGTATTGACATCACGGAGCTCGTCGTAGTCTGGCTTCTCAATGTACGCCAGGAAGTAGACGTGGGTGACGGTGCTGGCGTTGTGGACCTTGGTCTTGAGCCCCTGCACAATGTCGTCGACAGACCCGGTCAAGTCGATGCCACTGACAAGCTGCAGGCGGTCATCGTCCGTGTACTTGGCCTCTAGCTTGTCAATGGGGCGATTCGTCAGGCCAGTGACCTGGCGGAATGTGTCTTTGGATGGATACTCCAGAGCCTGGTTTGCCACGGCCCAGCCAGAGATACCTGAAGCGCCAAAGACCAGCGCGTGGGACATTGTTGTTCTAGCAAGTTTGAATTTCACTTAAGTGGCGGTGGAGGAGGAGGAGGAAAATGTAGAAGAGTAGGCCATTCCATATATGATATCAGATACATGGTGTTGGTGGGGCTGCTTTCTCCCTTGCTCTAAGGGGAGGAGCTCCGGAAGCTCCGACAAGGCAACAACACACAACATTCGCTTCTCCCTAAAAAAGGCAAGCAATTGGATGTTGGTTCCAAGTCATGGAGAACAGGCAGCTCAAGGCCCGACACTACTCTACTGGATGCATGTCGTTTATCTACAGCATCAGATGGGGAGTCGTCAGTAAGCGCGGCTGAGTACCGGTCTTGGCACAATGACGTCCAACCTCATTTCAATATTTTCTCAAGCATCAGCCAAAACAGCATCATTAAACATACCTTGCCAAAGACATTGCGTCGCCTCACGCAATTGCCGACCCAGGTTTGGGCGCAGGGAATCGGACCAACCAGCCAGCGACTAAGCCAATGCAGAGGATCCTCGTCCACTGAGTTCATTGCTCACGAGCACGCAATCCCCACCAAACCCCGCGATTGACTTTTGCAGGAGTACATGCGCCGGTGTATCCCGTGACAATGTCCAGTTAGACGCAGTCTCTGGCGGCAGACTGGCTGTGCATGTCGTGATTTGCAAATGGCTTTGCAGCGGCTGTCGTCACTGGCAGCTGCGGTAGTCGAAGCTTGTCAGAGGTTAAGTCATGTCAAAAATGAGGAGCAGACCAATGCTCTTCTTCTTCTTTCTGCATCTCTTCGCTGCCTGAAGCCACAGAGCCATGCCTTCAGTACTGGGAAACACGCCGTTCATGTCCCTGCGGCCAGACCATGCGTGTGGTCGCCAGGAACAGCACGGCGCATCCAAGAGCAGTTCGACACCCTTTTCTGCCCTGCAGTCGCCAAAGCTCAACGGTGACAGCCACGGAAGCACAGACGAGTTCCTGAAGCTCTCCCAGCCTCAGCAGGACGTGCTCCTGCTGCATGGGCCACGTCAGAAGTACTCTCTGGAAAAGGCGCAGGATGTGCCAGACCTGAAGCATGACCGAGAGATTCTGATTCAGGTTTTGGCCATTGGTCTCAACCCTGTTGACTGGAAGGGCCCCGAATACGGTAAGACTTGGCCCTTTGAGCTTGTTGGGCGTCTGGGCTGATATTGACTGCCCCAGGATTTGGCCAGCCACAGTACCCGTGGGTCAATGGACGAGACTTTGCCGGCATTGTCGTCCGCGCTCCTCGCTCGCCGTCGCGCATCAAGATTGGCGATGTGGTGGCCGGCCCGTCGACAGACTACCGCGATGTGCGAAAGGGCGCATACCAGGAATATCTGGTGACGACAGACTACAACGTTGCCAGAGTGCCGGCGGTGACGACCGTCAAGGCCGGTGCAGCTGTGGGCGTTGCGTTTGTGGCTGCGACACTGGCTCTCGGTGTGTCGTTTGGCCTCGACCTGAGCAAGCTCAGCGACGCGCCCAGTGGACCTGACCTTCTCTCTCTTGCGCGCCGTGCAGAGAGCGGCCAGGTCAAGGATGACGTGCGCGACGAAGTCTTCAACAGCATCACCGAAGAGGAACGCCCTCGGGCGGGTGACTGGCTTGCCATCTGGGGGGCTTCGACCACGACGGGCCTGTTTGCTCTGCAGATTGCCAAGCGTGCTGGGCTGCGAGTCATCTGCGTCGCCGACGTGGCCAAGAATGGCAGCCGTCTGGTCGATCTGGGCGCCGACGTCTTGGTCGACAGGCTCGACACGAAGCGCGCCGTCGAGATTATCCGCAACGTGACGGGCAACAAGCTGCGCTTTGCCCTGGACACGGCCGGCAAGGAGTCGGCCACGCTGCTTCAAGAAGCATTAAGCACGTCAAATACCGGCAACCGAGCTCACCTTGTCGGCCTGGCAGGGCTGCCATCCATCAAGTCGCACGGCGTCGTCCAGCACAATGTCCCCATCAAGATCTTCCACGACGTGCCCACCGTTGGCGACGCCATCACCAGCTGGCTCGAGGAGCTGTTCCTCGCACAGTCGCTGGAGCTTCCCCACATTGAAGTGGCCGAAGGTGGGCTTGCTGGCGTCAACGACGCTCTGGACAGGCTGCGCAGCGGTGCCGTCAGTGCCAAGCGAATCGTCATCCCCATCGGCAAGGACGAAGCCAATGGCCACAGCTCCAGCTCTGGCACTGGCACTCCCAATGAGGTCACGTCGCCGTTGAGCAACGGACAGCTCAACGGGTTCAGGGACGAGGACGATGCGGTGGCCTACCACGACCACATCAACTCTGACCCAGACCGCGTCAAGTTTGCATACTGGGTGCCCAACGTGTCTGGCGGTCTCGTCATCTCCAAGATCCCGCAGCGCACCAGCTGGGACTACAAGTCCAACGTTCGCTACGGCCAGACGGCCGAGCGCGTCGGCTTCGAGTATGCCCTCAGCCAGATCCGCTTCATGGCGGGCTACGGCGCCGAGAACCAGCACGAGTCGGTGTCCTTTTCGCACGCCATCCTGGCCGAAACGAAGCGTCTCAAGGTCATTGCGGCGCTGCTGCCAGGCCCGTGGAATCCAGCCGTCGCCGCCAAGCAGATTGCATCGATTGACAATTACACCAACGGGCGAATTGCCGTCAACGTCGTCTTTGGCTGGTTCAAGCTCGAGTTCACGTCCATCGGGCAGTGGTGGCTGGACCACGCCGAGCGGTACCGCCGCGGGCGCGAGTTCATCGAGTGCCTGCGCGGCATCTGGACGCAGGACAGCTTCACGTACAAGGGCGACTTCTACCAGTTCCACGACTACCCGCTCAAGCCCAAGCCCGTCAGCCTGCCCGGGCGGCGCATCCCAGAGATCTTCCAGGGCGGCAACAGTGCCGACGCGCGCGACAATGCGGCGCACGTCAGCGACTACTACTTTATGAACGGCAACACGCTCGAGGGCTTCAAGACGCAGATTGCCGACGTGCGCGAGCGCGCAGCCAAGGCAGGGCGTGCGGGTGAGGTCAAGTTTGCCGTCAATGGCTTCGTCATCTGCCGCGAGACGGAAGAGGAGGCGGTGCGCGTGCTGCAGGAGATCCAGGGCAAGGCCGACAAGGAGGCGGTCGAGGGCTTCAGGCAGCAGGTGCAGAACGCGGGCGCCAGCTCCAAGGAGAAGCAGGGCATGTGGGCCAACAGCAAGTTTGAAGACCTGGTGCAGTACAACGACGGCTTCCGCACCAAGCTGATCGGCACGCCGCAGCAGATTGCGGACCGCATCCTGCTGCTCAAGTCGCTGGGCGTGTCCATTGTGCTGACTGCGTTCCTGCACTACGACGACGAGATTCAGCTGTTTGGCGACGTGGTGCTGCCGCTGGTGCGCAAGCTGGAGAAGCAGGGCCGCGGCAAGGACGAGGCCTACGAGACGGAGCTGACGGGCGACGTGTACCGGGAGCGCAAGGAATAAGCAGTGTTAGTAATAAGCAGCCCAAGGAATAAGCAGTGTAAGTAATACGCAGTCCAAGTAATACGCAGTGCATGTAATCAGCAGTCCAAGACTGCTCAAGCAAAGAGAGAGATATAGAGAGAGGGCTTGGCGGGATTTTCCTATTATGTCTCTTTGTACCGTTTAGTCATCCAGTAACATTAATTTGCCCTCTGCCATTAAGAACAGACGACGTATAGTACCGATCAGCAGGCACACACACACAGACGCAAAACTTGTGGAGCTTCCAATGATGAATTATGTCTGGTCTTATTTTGATGCCAGAGTCGTAAATTTCTTGATCTCGTTATGAAAAAGCTAGTCAAAATTGACCAAATTTTACAGGTGAAGCCGTTTTTTTCCCCAAAGAACCCCCAATGCACCAAGGAAGTTGCCCATTTTTGTTGTAAAGACGCCTCTAAAATCTACTGACAGCCACTTGCGGCGGTGATGTCTTCTCGTCGTGCCCATATTCGCCGTAGCTGCCTGGCCGCACGTTGGCTGCCGCCGACGACACTCTGTGCTGGTGATATGAGCGCAGCGTTATTGAATTGCCCATGTCGGTGGCGTAGCTCGGCTGGGAGAAGCGGCGGGGGAAGAGCTGGCGCAGCAGCGGCTTGTATGTAGAGAGGCAGATGCACGTCAGGCCGACCGAGAGCTCTGCGGCGCTCATGATGGCAATCGTGTGCGCAGTCTCGAGGAAAGTAATGGTTGGTCGCGTCAGCGTGTCGATGAAGGCGATGCGGACGACGGTGCAGACGCCGCCCACAGATCCAATGCCCAGAATGGCGCCAACAGAGATCTTGCTCCTCCTCGTCATGTCCTCGTGCCACAGCAGAGCCACCGGGAGGCACAGGAAGATCAGGTCGGCAATGGCGTTGAGGATGGCATGGGTGTATGAGACGCCGTCGACGGCAGCACGCGACAGGCACTGGCCCAGCAGGATGCGGACGGGGAACATGACGGGGTTGCCGCACTGGAACAGGACATAGAAGAAGTAAAAGGTGCCGTATAGGATGCCGACGGTCAGGGTGACGTAGATTGTGAGCACCTGCCAGCGGCGGACCAGGACGCGCAGGAGCAGCAGACCAAGGGCGATCTTGAGGAAGACGGACGAGACAATGTACATGAGGAGAGCCGAAAGGATCATCTAGGTCCCCTGTTAGTATATCTGGCGATTCGAGTGGGAACCTGCTTGAGCACGCGACACATACTCGAATGGCCGGGGTGATGACTTCGGGTTTGACTTGGACGGCAGATTTGAGGCCCGTGATGACGGTGACTGCCAGGACCAGTCCGCAGAACGCTGTCGACAGCAGCAAGGTGAAGAACATGGCCACGTCGTCCCAGCCGACGCGCTTGACCAGGAAGGCGCGCACATACAGGCGACCGATGGCGGCCACCCACATCAGCACGATGAAGAAGACGAGCGAAGAGAAGACGTCGCTCATCTTGGGCGGCGGCGGGAGCAGCCAGACAGCTCTCCTTCTCTTCGGGGAATTGATCGGCGAAGGAGCAGAAGAAGAGGAACAAGAGACCGGAGCTTGTTTTCTTTTCCTTCCTCCTCAAGAGCCGTCAAACCTGCGGCAAAGGTCGTGTGGGGTGGAGGGAAGAGAAAAAAAGCTCCGTCGCGTGAGGATGGACAGAGCGGCGTGCGCACGCGTGGGCCACGACATTGGATATTTAACAATGTCCGGCCACTAGGACGAGGGAAATTTGCCCAGTCGGCAGGCAATGGCGGAGGAGGCGCGGCGGGCGAGGTCCCGGAACAGGGGCACTGGGCACCGGCCGAGCTGGGGGACCAGCCGCTAAGCAGGGCTCCCGGACAGGCCCTAGCACGCCCAGGCACCATGGAAAAGGCCATCGAAGAAGCTTGAGAAGGTGGGAGAGTGCGTGTGTGGCACGGCAAAAGGGGGAGAGGATGTGGAAATAAGCCCGCCGAGGCTCTAGGGTGCAAGTGGGCCGCCGCAGCATCCGTGGCACCGCCAATCCAATAAGCTAGGGCTGGGAAGCCGACGCTAGGCACACCGAGTCGACGACGCCGCGCAAGAGCTATGACAGGCGCAATGAATCAATCTGGGGTCGCCGCGCTCAGCGAGGGCTGAAGCTGGTCGCTAGTCCTCACACTTAACGGTCGCTTAGCTCTCTAGCGGGCGTCGCGTGCGACCCGACGACAGAAGAAGCCGCGTATCTGGAACAGAGTCAGAGGGAGCAACAGACGAACCAGCACACGCACCAACAGGCGCACCGCTTTGGACTCGCACACGGTTGTATTGATTCTGTGCGCTCTGGCAAGCTTTCATTTCAGACGTCAGCCCCCTCCATGGAGCGGCGACGCGCGTGATACGGCGACTCTCACGTCGGTGCTACGGTCGGCGCATGCAGATTTGCGGGGGTTGCATTAGCGACCTGTATAGGGCAGGATTTTCTGGCCTTGACGCCAGTGTGCGCCACACAGTGCCGCTCCTACTGGCTGGCGCCCCGTTGCATCGAACCGTATCCTTGCCCGTGGAGCGACAGACGGCGACAGAAGGGCCGTGATGCCTGTGTACGTGGGTGGTATAGTGGTGTGGGTGGAAGGGTGGTATTGGCGAGGGGTCCCGTGCCCTCTTCCAGGCCGCGAAACCGGAAGAGCAGCAATATTTCACAGACAAGCCCACACGACGCTGTCTTCCTCCTCCTGTGCAACCGCCAATTTTAAAAAAATCTGTACCGTGGGGTGCAGCGCCGCAGATGCAGGCGTCGTCTTCTGACCACTGGCTGAGGAAGATGGGTGCTCAGGAGGACCTCCGAGCCGCGTGCGAGAGCAGACAGGAAGATGACTCGACTGCCGTCCACCAGGCTCGCCGCGTCTCGCTGACCTGGTCGAGGGCCAAAGTCGTCTCCATTGCGCCCAGCCCTGGCCACAGTCGCACCAACAGCGCGAAATCCAGCTTTTCCACGGCTTCGTCCCTGTCCTCAGAGCAGCAACAGCACCAGCAGTACCAGCACCAGAACCAGAACCAGCACCCGCACAACCAGCACCAGCATTCTCCTGTTGACAATCTAGACTGGCCACTGGCAGATCACCTGCCCCTGTTGACGGGAGGATGAGAGGACCAGCGTCATTACCATGGGTTTAGGTCTTGTCCAACCCATGGTTAGGCCAGGCAAAAGTTGCCCTGGCTTTCACCCTTTCGACCTGCACACCATTTCTGCTTCAACCCCACTGTTGCAAATCCTACGTCATGAATTCATCATGAATCCATCATGAATCCACCATGCACAATCAACAACAATCGACAACAATCAACAATCAACAATTACTCCGGCCACGTGTTTGTTTCCTTTCCTTTCATCCCATTGCAGCGACAGTCGGAGGAAACACAAGAGACTGTATAGCCCACCCAATCTTTTGCAGCAACAAGCCACAACGGAGCATTTCTGGCGTGTGGCTTTTCCCCCTCCCTGAAAATCCTTGACAAATGCGCCAGACGAGTTATGGCACTTCTGGAACATCCAAGTGGCGCTCTGTTGACCACCAATATCATCGGTGGCTGCCAAGCCACCAATAAGGGGGCACACGCTGCATTACCACTGCTGCTCCTCGGTTGATACGGCGGGGATCTGCAGCAACGAGAAATGTGCATTCTTCATGATGCGATGAGCAGCCAAAAAGGCAGACAGCCAGCACACAATGCCAATGTATGCATTAAAAACCACTAAGCGCAACTCTATCGGCTGTTGTCGTCTGCTTTCTTCTTCTGTGCAACTTGTGCAGTGCGGGGTGCAGTGCCACTACCCCTCTTAAACGTCCGCTTCTCTTCTCCCGATCGTCCTGCATGAGCCGAGCTTGGGGCGTATTTCCTCTCTTCTGCCACCAATATCACAAGCCATGAGTTTCGACAAGGCGCCGGCCAAGTGCTCGCTCCAGCTGTCGCCCTTTAGGGCCGCCGTCTCCGAAGGGGCTCTGCGCGAGTTCCAGGAGCTGGTGCGCGTCGCCAAGGTCGCCCCCCAGACGTATGAGAATACGCGCAACGGCGACCGCAAGCTGGGCCTGCAGCGGGACTGGGCTGTGAATGCAAAGGACGCCTGGCAGAATCACTACGACTGGCGAAAGACGGAAGCCCGCATCAACTCGGTGCCCAACTTCCTCGCCGACGTCAAAGACGACGACGGAGAGGTATACTCGATCCATTTCCAGGCCCTCTTCTCCGCCAACGACGATGCCGAGGCCGTAGTTTTGCTGCACGGCTGGCCTGGCAGCTTCCTCGAGTTTGGCAAGATACTCGACCTGCTCAAGGCAAAGCACTCGCCGCAGCAGCTGCCGTTCAATGTCGTGGTGCCGTCGCTCCCCGGCTACGGCTACTCGGCCGGGCCTTCGCGTACAAAGGACTGGGGCACCGCCGACATGGCTCGAATCGTCGACAAGCTCATGGTAGGCCTGGGCTTTGGCAGCGGATACATTGCTCAGGGCGGCGACCTGGGCAGCTACGTGTCTCGTGTGCTTGCCGTCGACCACGATGCATGCAAAGCCAGCCATGTCAACTTCTGCCCCACAGGCCCGCCCCAGGACGGCACCAAGGACGACATCAACGCCGCCGAGCAGAAGGGCCTTGCTCGAGCCCACTGGTTCCGCACTGAAGGCAGCGCCTACGCTCAGGAACACGGCACGCGGCCTGCCACCATTGGCATGGTGCTGGCATCCAGCCCGTGGGCTCTGTTCTGTTGGTATGTTGGGGACAGGATGAAACGTCGTGCAGCCTGCTGACTCAACCCCTCTCAGGATCGCGGAAAAGTATCTGGACTGGACCGACCAAGACCCTCCGCTGGACGACATCCTTGACAGCGTCACTCTGTACTGGTTTACCGTATCGTTTCCCCGCGCCATCTATCCCTACCGCGAGTTCTTTGCGGAAAACCCAAAACAAATCTACAACAGCCCAGACTACTACTCCAAGAAGCCCTTTGGCTACTCCTGGTTCCCCCTGGAGCTGGCACCCATCCCCAAGTCGTGGGTTGCGGCGACGGGTAACCTGGTCTGGCATAGGCAGCACGACAGTGGAGGACACTTTGCCGCCATGGAAAAGCCACAAGAGCTGCTGCAGGACATTGAGGACTTTGTTGCCCACGTCGTCAAGGGTGGCTCGCGACTGTGATTCCCAACTTGTTCACCCAGCCAACAACGACAGGGATTTCTCAGCTCAAGTCAGCTGTCGTTCTGGCCACTGTGCTAGGGTTCTGAGCTGACGTTGGCCATGACGCTGCAGCTCCAGACAGATCCGGAGCCAATGGCGAGCACCACGACCTGCCACGGTCAAGACGGCGCCCACGTCTCGCCAATCAGCCTCTTGTTTCATGTGATGCAAGGGTGCGAAGCGTGTGCTCTTTCGTCGTGACGACACGCTAAAGGGACACGAGTCAAGCCGCCCTCTGCTGTCACTAGGCGACGTCTCAGCAGCGCAATCCAGACTCTGGCTCCCCCTCCCCCTCCAACACAGTAAGGCGCTGTCGTTATTGAAAGCGCCACATGGAGTTGTAATCTTCAAGGTACGATTAATAATAAACAACGAGAGTCCGTCCGATGCTGCCGCCTCATGCAAGTCAACGTAATGCCAACATGGGCTGTGTCTTTCCCTTGGCGTGTCAGAATCCTCGTACGGCCGTAACGCCACGCACCAAAAAGCAGACGGCGCAGCGCGACCGACTCAGTTCTTCCCCAATGACGCGGCTCAAGCGGCCGCCCTTGACACGCCGTTGCCCGACGCCGTGGATTAGGACGCTCTGTTGAGCCGGCTCGTCCCATTTGGCCGGCTCCGCTGCGGTTGCTTTGTAACTCCCCCAAAAGGCCCAAGTCGACAGACTACAGCCACAATTGCACCGCAGGCATCACTCTACTTCATAGTCCAACACGGATGTTATGGACTTTTCCAACGCCATTGTCCGCTCAAGGCGCCCGTGGAAATGGCCTCGACAGGATATTTATCGGGCTTGATCCTCGAGAGAATGGACGCATCACATTTCAACTTTCTGAGGAACAACAACACTGATCCATCACAAGACTTGCAACAAAGAGAGAAATGGCAGAACCAGGACAGCCAATCTTTGCACCCTCGCCCAAGCGCACCACCTCTTTGAAAGGGCACGGCAGCAGCGTCTTTCTGCACAACCTTGTGCGCGACCAGATCAGCCTGCCCACCTGGCTCGCCATCGGCGGCGTCCTGCAGGCAATTCTACTCTTGCTGCCAATCCGACGCTATCTTGCACTTGCCCCGGCCATGATCTGGATCTTGGTCACCGTCGGTAACGAAGTCTTGATGCTTGCTGGCTTGAGAACCGACATGTACGCGGCGCGAGCCCTCAAGACAAAATTCACCGCCGTGTTCCCCACTGGCTCATCCTCAACCTCGTCTGCAGATTCTTCGCTGTCAATAGAGTCACGCAAGGCGCCTGGTGGCGGGTCCATGAGCCTCTTCATCATTGGCTTCTCCAGCAACCACCCTCTGGGGCCTCTTGCGCCAGGCTACAAGGAGGTCGTCGAGTGGCACACCCAGATGGCGGCCGAGCTGGCAGGTCAAGCAGAGTCCACGGGCTTCCTGGGCAGCACGCCCTTCTTCAGCGCCGCCGGCCACACGCGCAACGCCGGCATCACCACAATCTACTACTTCACCGACATCAGCAAGGTGCGCGAGTACGCGACGGGGCCCATCCACACCAAGACGATGCAGTGGTGGGTGCGGCACCAGCGCCAGTACCCATGGCTGGGCATCATGCACGAGCTGTACCAGGTGGAGAAGGGCGCCTGGGAGAACATCTACATCAACCACGAGCCCGTGCTGTTTGGTGAGTCTTCTCTATCCTTTTCTCTAACAGAACCGACTAACTGAACGTCATGTAGCGTCGACCAAGCACGCCGTGCACTCCGACGCAGAGGGAGACACGCAATGGGCCAGCCCTGTTGTGGACGCACGCCGGGGTCGGCTGAGCACCACCCAGGGCCGCCTGGGCCAGGCATCTTGACACTGTCTCAATGAGAAGAGGAAGAAGAAAAGGAGAGTTTCTGGGGCAGGATTGAAGCCTTTTACCGGCCCGCCGCGGGGGGGGGGAGGGGTTGCAACTCATTTCAATATGGTCCTGGGGGCCATTGCCATTTCGAAAAGCAAACATGGGGCGAGCATTTTGGAAGGTGTTTCAAATTGTACCAGTACAGCATCCATGGGCGTTTCTAAATCATCTGTAACAACTACTAATGAAGTCTACTTGAAGACTCCCTTGCCACAATACCTCCCTGTGTTGCAGAAGAATCTGCTCCAGAAGCTTTGATTACCCAAAGAGGAGAGAGAGAGAGAGAGACCAGCCGTTACTTTGTTTCAACTTCTCACGGTTTATTTTCCCAAACACAATGCCCAATGATTTACGAAACGGAGAGGAGCATCCTCCTTTTCTGGCAAATAGAAGAACTTGTGCTGCCCCGCTTTCCCTTTTTGCTCTTCGAAACAAGACTTGCCCCTCAGCCTATCAACGGGGCTTTTTCTTTGAGGAAGCTCTGAAGCTCCCTTCCTCCAATGGACGAGGGGCGCGCATCCTTATCCCCATATTTCGCCATTGCGCACCAGTAGCACGCCAGAAAATGATGCTGCAGCAGCAGGCAAGGAGGAGGGGAAAAAGGAAAGGAATCTGGCAAGGCCTGGATCAATGGCCCAATCTGTAGAAAGAGAAAGGCGTCATCTCCTCTTCCCCTCCTGCTTCTTGACCTCTTCCGCAGCCCTCTTGTCTCTCTGAACGAAACAAGCCGTCAATAAAAGCAGCAACAATGTCGCCCATCACAGAGAATCTCAAGGCCAAGAACCAGCAGTATGCCGCAAGCTTCACGCAGGGCGGCCTAGCGCTGCCACCAGCGAAGAAGTACGCCGTTGGTAAATACCGCCTTTAGCAGACCATCATTGTCCACGTCCATTCCCAAAGTGGTGCCCTGAAGCTGACAAAGAGGCTGCAATACAGTGACTTGCATGGATGCTCGCATCGATCCTGCTGCCGCATACGGCATTGACCTCGGAGACGCTCACGTAATCCGCAACGCTGGCGGCAACGCAAAGGACGCCCTCCGCTCCCTCGTCATTAGCGAGCAGCTGCTTGGCACGCAGGAGATTATCCTGGTCAAGCACACTGGCTGCGGCATGTTGACATTCAAGAATGAGGATGCCCACGCCGTCGTGGAGAAGCAGCTGGGTCCAGGGGGCGCTGCTGAGCTCAAGGGTCTTGACTTTCAACCATTCCCTGACCTTGACAAGGCGGTGGCTGACGATGTGGCTCTGCTCAAGTCAAGCAAGGCGATTCCAGACAGCATCAAGATCTCTGGCTGGGTGTACGAGGTCGAGACCGGCAAGGTCCGATCGGTAGTAGACTGAACCGGTGAACTCAGATTGGATTCGAATGTCTTGTGCACCAGTGTCTGTACTCTGAGCGGTTCTCTTCGAACCGCATAATGAACTTTGGTTGCTTCCAAACGAAATCCTTCTAGTGAAATCAATCTCCGTGTCGTGCTTGTCCACTCGAGCACAGCATGTGGTTTCTCTAGTCAATTGAACATCACCGACCCAAGTGAAGAATATTCACGTAGGATAAAAGGAGAGATCATCAAACAGGGGCGCCACCAGCGGATCGTCGAGCAACATGTTGAACGAAGGATCGATCCACATGTTCTGGTCAAAGGCCAGGCCTCCAATCTCTGTACCGTACATGGCCAAAGATGCCGACGGAAGGGTTTCTGGCGCCGTTTCGTCCTGCTGCTGTACTCTGTCGCCGCCAACTTGGTGGACACCTTCGAGCCGAAGATAGTGTTGACTAATGCGCTGGAGGAACTTGACGAAGCGATCCGCTGATGGGTTCGTCTCACGAAACTTGATCAGCGTTCGTTCGGCACGCGAGCGGATAGAGTTGAAATCTCTTTGGTCTAGCAGCCGGGCACCCTGCAGCCAGGCAAGGTCCATGTATAGAACGGCGTGGATCAGAAAATACATGCCATACCAGGCCACGCCTCGAGCACAAATCTCTTCAGCTTCAGCGTAATCGCTGATGGAATTGATGGTGTCGCAAGACAGCTCAAGACATTTGGTCTGCGCGACATACTTGGCCGACTCGAGGTCCTGTCTGCCAACTTGGGTCTGGTCAAGTGAGAGGAGACCCTTGTACATGGTCATTCTAACATTACGCTCCCTCCAGAATAGAAGAGCACGGGCTACAGCGAACCCGGGCTCTACGTCTGTGGAAAAGAAAAAGGAAGGAAGAGACATACTCCACTCCTCCAGCTCTTTCTCAAAGGTCTGCATGGATGAAAGAGCGGTAGAAACGTCGGCTCGAGCTGTCAAGGCAACACTGTGAAGGCGATTTGAAATTAGGGCAAGTCGGGCATGATGCACTAGAGCCGAACAGCTTGTTGGAACCTCAATGGATGGTGGTTCTGCTGTAGGTGGTGGAACATGAGAAGCAGAGGACAAGAAAGGAAAATTAGCATACTACTTTGACCCATTTCAAGCTTGACATGATTACTCACAGTGTCATTTGTCTCAATTGGAAGCGGTATTGTGATGTATCTCAAATCAATCGCAGGTGGCCGGCCAACTGTAAAGGAAAATCCAGAATCGAAATTGAACAATACCCAGAAAACACGCCGACGCATTTGCTCGGTAAAGTTGTCGGGATGATGCTTCGATTCATCCTCAGCCTGGCGGTGAAGACCAAACGCAAGAGCTGCGCGGCATGCCATGCCAACAAACATGTAGCCGGTGTTTGGACGATCTCGTTTTTGTTGATAATTGCCCATCAGAGCAAGAGCCTGGATCAGTGGGATGCTGGGTGATTCAACATCGCGTAGAGTCAAGCTCGATCTGGCCTCGACATAGAAGGCAAGGTCGTCCTTCTCGCTCGAAGTGCTGCCTGTGAATGCGCCCATGGCAAGCACCATCAATCTGACAATCTCATTGATTCCTGAAGAGCGGGCAGTAAAGCCAGGGCCATTGGCTTGACGAAAGGCTTGCTCATCGACAAGCGGATAGGCAGAGTTGAAGTATTTGAAGAATGCATCAACATAGCGGCGACATGCTTGAGACGTTATGCGCCTCGAGCCTTGCTCAAGCCCCTGGCGCAGTGATCGAGAAGCCTCGAGCCTGCGTGCTTCTTCGTCGGCATCATCTGGCGAGGCCATCAGAATTCTCTCAATGGAAGCCAGCAAGCCAGATGCAGAGCTTTCGCCTTTGTGAGTCAGTCATCCACAGTGATGAAAAAGGGGCCACACAAAGGCCAGCTCACCTAAGAAGCCAATGCGAGAAGCGCCTGCAGACAATAGCGCCATACCGTCCGCCTCTTTGCGCGTGTGATACTCATGTGCGGGCAGAGGCGGTGGTGAATGCTTTTCCTGAGAGTCTTCTCCAGCATCGTCATTTTCAGTCGCATCGTCAGCGCGGTCAGCAAGTGAGTTTGCTCCCCTGAGGATTTCTTCAACGTCGAGTCCTGGCTTTGTCGCCTTCAGTGCTCTTGCCAGAGCCTGGCACTGGGCCTCGACACGATCTAAATTCCTGGTCTGCATCAACAAGCCATTCTTTCATCTGAGCCGTACCAATCATACTTTCGTGTCAGAGGAGTCCTTGTCGGCCGGTCTCCGTACTCGCAAGCTCGCTTGGCTTTGATGCAGAATTGACATGGCTCACCGCCAGAGCACTATGGCATACGGTTAGTTGGTGTATAGGTTCAGCCCCATCAAATCTCTCTGCCTGATGAGATGAATAATGGGTAGCATGTGACAATAATAGGATGACCCCAGGCAGGAAACCTACTCGACCTTTGCGCTTCTACGCCGTGCCAATGATAGCAGTTGGTCAGCTTTCTGAATCTTTCTACCATATCTTCGCATGAGATTACCTTGCACTCGTTGCACTGCCTCCCCCAGTCCAATACTTGTCAGTCTCAGTGTTTGAAGAAACATTTGCAATGGCGAACAGTCACTTACGGCCCAGGCGGTGGTGGTTACGCGGCGGCGCTTGCTTGCAGAAGCATCTTTGACCGGCATGGCGTTGCTGCTTTCTAATTTATTTGGCCGTCTTTGTCTTCAACAAGTTTGACCTATTCTCCATTGTCAAGAAATCTTCTCAAATTAGAATGGTTTGCAGAAGAAACAGAAGACAGAAACAACAGCTGACAGAATGAAGTCCAAGTCGGGAGGGGTGACCCAATGTTGTCCGAAAACTACCACACTTCTTCAACCTCACAGCAAATTAGGCAAATATCACCATTTTCAAATATGCTCTTGGAAATGTAGGTGTCAACATGGGCGTTTCACAAGATTTAATTAGGTATATGATTGCTTGCAGGCGGTGTCCTTGGTGGTTTCATTATCACACCCCTATGCTAAGCGGCTCGACCGGCACTTCCGAGCATCTTCATGTACTTTACAATCTCCTCCTCCATTTTCAGGGTGCCGGCTTCGATGACGGACGTCAACGGCTTCCCGCGCATCTCTTCTTGCACGTGTGCGTAGTGGGCATTCATGCCTTTGTTGATGTTGACCTTTGTGACGCCGCCAGCGATGCATTTGCTGAAAATCTCCTGGTCAAAGGGGTCTGCGCCGTGCAGCACCAGGCGCACCTCGTTGCCAACCTCCTTGTTGATGGCCTCGAGCCTGTCGTATTCGAGCTGCACGCCGCGTGGGCCGTAGTTGCCGTGCACGTTCCCGAATGCCGGTGCAAGCATCTCGATGCCCGTGTTGACAAACTCGCGAGCCTGCTCTGGCGTCGTCAGGACGCCTCCAAGATCAGCCGTCGCTGCCACACCGTCCTCGCCGCCCTCAATACGGCCAGGCTCTGCTTCTGTCGCTATTCCACGCTCGTGACAGTACTGCACAAGCTCGTGCGTGAGGGCCAGGTTCTCCTCCTTCTCGTAGTGGCTCATGTCGCACATGATGGAGTCGAAGCCTTGTGGAATGTCGGCGGCCCGACGGACGAGCTCAGGCGTCTGGCAGTGGTCGAGGTGCAGGCTTATTGGCACAGAGGCGTTTCGCGCGGCCTCTGCTGCTGCATGCACAAGCACTGACCCGGCGTACTCTATAGCCCAGGGGAACAAGAGGATCATGGCGGGTGCCTTTGCAGTCTCTGCGGCGCGCACTGTAGCGATGATTGCCTCAATGTTGTAGCAGCACATGCCTACAATGGCATAGCCACCCTCGCGCGCTGCATTGAGAATGGCGACTGATTTGTTGTCCTTGAGCTGCTGGATTGTCATGATGGAGCGTCTTCGTCCCCGGTCTCATGCATAGACGTTTCTCGGCTTGAATGATTCAATATTATTATCTGGCCTTTGGGACACCAGGGAGACTTGGGAATCTTCCAAAATTGAAAATTGGCTGCAGATATATGATTACAGAGTGCGGATTGAGTATGGTTTGATATGACGATGCGTGTGGGGTGACTTTTCCACCTTCGGCACATCTACCACCGAGCATCTTTTGGAATGGCAAGTATTAGACTAAACTCATAAAGGATACAACTTTTCTTCTGGAGATTCAATTGTACGAAAGGCAATTGGCATTCAAGTCGACGATTTTCAAACCATGGCAAAACCAGGAGTCTCCTTCATTGGTCTCGGAGCCATGGGCTTCGGCATGGCCACCAACCTGGTCAAGCAGTCATATCCCGTCACAGGCTTTGATTTGGCAGAAGTAATTCTCGAAAAGTTTCGAATAGCAGGAGGCAAGACGGCCAAAACTCCATCAGAGGCAGTTCGGGACTCGCCATTCTGCGTGTGCATGGTGGCAAACGCACAGCAGGTAGAGGCAGCTCTGTTCGAGGGAGAAGCCTCGGCGGCAAAGTCATTACCCAGAGACGCAGTACTCTTGCTGTGTTCGACCGTGCCAGCCTCCTACGCCAAGGCTGTTGAGGACAGGCTCAGGGAACAGGGCAGATCAGATGTACATCTGGTAGACTGCCCCGTGTCGGGAGGCACAGGCCGTGCAGCGGATGGCACACTCAGCATCATGACCGGTGGCGGCGCTACAGCAATTGAAAAGGCAAGGCCCTTGCTGCAGGACATGTCAGATCCCGCAAGGCTGTACATGGTCAAGCTGGAAGCCGGAGGCGGCATGGGAGGGATCGGCATGGGCAGCAACATGAAAATGTGCCACCAGGTGCTTGCTGCCTGTCACGTTCTTGCAACCAGCGAAGCCATGGGATTTGCATCACGCCTCGGACTAGATCTGCAAGCAGCAGGAGCAGCCATTGTCAAAAGCGAAGCGTGGAGCTGGATGTTTGAGCATCGGCTTCCTCGAGTACTCGATGCCCACCACCAGCCCCTGTCGAGCGCTCTGAGCATCATCACAAAGGACGCCGGCATCATCACATTGCAGGGACGGCTTCTAGGGTTTCCCACTCCCATGTGCAGCCTGGTCGAGCAAGTCTGCCTGCAGGGTCTGACACGAGGGTGGAGCAGAGACGACGACAGCTGTCTAATTAGGCTCTACGCCGAAAGTGCCGAGCATCTGGGTCAAGTCAGTGGACAGGTGACGGGTCAAGACGAGAAGCTCCAGCTAGTCATGAAGCTGCTCAAGGGCATCCATCTGTGTGCCACGGCCGAGACGTTATGCTTTGGGGCTCGCGTGGGACTGGATTTGGAACAGCTGCAGGAGCTGTGCAGGGCTGCAGCGGGTGGTAGCACTGTCTTTGACCGTGAGAGCGACGCCATGGTCAAGGCGCTTCGAGGACAGGCAACCTCTGGCGGCTGGTCAGCCTGTGGTTCGGTGCGACTAGGCGATGCGGTCAGAGATCTGCAGGAAGCCGTCGACGAGGCGCAACGCCTCAAATGCCCTCTCTATCTGGGCAACATGGCGCTCAGCCTTGAGCGCATGGCTATGCAACGACTGTCGGAAAGCTCGGACGACGTTTCTCAGGGTTCGATTATCGTGCTGTGGAGCCCTGAAGCATAGTCGAGGCCAATGAAGCCGAGGTTGAAGACTACTTCTTTTGGTATATGCTCACTCCGAGCCATCGCCCGCTAATGTACCTCAAATGCAATGGTCAACAAGTCGCACGATGCATTCGCGTCTGATCAGCACAAAGCATCTCCTATTTGTAAAAGTTCCAGATAGCTTGAAGTTGTAAAGTGAGCCAAGGTCGTATCTTTTTTTTCTTCGCGGCGAGTAATCAGGCGGCCGGTCATTGGCCCGAGGTGTAGGCGCCACATCTTTTTTGTACTGGGGTATCAAGCACGCCCTAGATGTACTCTGTCAGTGTTAGTCACGCGTCGACCCGCTTGGTGAGCACTCTATAAGAAGTGACGATAGCCTGTCCGCCCTGCATTCTTCTCGACACAAAGCAGAAGTGCACCAGGAAGCACAGTCAAGATGACGCAGGATCAAAGCAATGGAGGATACCCGCATCACACACGTGGCCAGGTGCACCGTTATCGTACAAGAGGTGAGCAATATCGTTCCTCGCCAGTATAGCATGTGAACCGGCGACAATGGCGGAAGATGTAAAGCGAGTCTTTGGAATAAAAGAAAAGTGCTGCGCATTGGATCTGTGCTCACACAGTCCCGAATCTAGGAGTATACGACTACGACTTTATCCACAACACCATCGACTCGTCAAGAGTGGTCCATGTCGCCTTTCCCGCCGACCCAATGGGTGACGATCCATTCCCGGCAGTGCTGCCCATGATTGGATGTACAGGACTGTACTCGCCGTCACTTGGCCTGGACCAGGACAACCCCAGCCAGGGGCAGCCACGCGACATTTATATTCACGGCTACGTGTCGAGCCGCATCATGCGCATGTCGTCAGATGCCAACGGCTACGTGGCAGACGGCGAGGGCCTGCCTGTGACCATCAGCTCGACCATTGTCGACGGTCTGGTGCTGTCGCTGACGCCCAACTCGCACTCGTACAACTATCGCAGTGCCGTCGTCCACGGGCTCGCCAATCCCGTCAAGGACACCAACGAAAAGCTGTGGGCCATGCGTCAGATAACAAACCACGTGCTGCCAGGCCGCTGGGAGGGCACGCGCACTCCACCGACGTCGACGGAAATGACGACGACGCAGATCCTCAAGGTCAAAATCATCGACGCCAGCGGTAAGCAGAGGGCTGGCCAGCCACACGATGACAGGCACGATACTGCAAACGCAGATACCGTCAACAAGGTCTGGACGGGGGTCGTGCCCGTCTATGAGCACATGGGCGAACCGGTCAAGGCCGACGACGAGAAGAAGAAGAGCGTGCCCGCTTACATTTCCCAGGCGGTGACCAAGGGCAACGCGGCAAAGCAAAAGACTGCCATCAACTCAATGGCTGAACCGCCCAAGCACAAGTGAGCGGCTTTTATTCTTCCTCTGACTCGCTCTCCTCGGCCTGCACCTGGCGCAACGAGCTGGGCGGCAGCGCACGCTGTTGGTCTGGGATTGCTCTTTCTGCCAGTTCATCCTCGTCAGACTCAAGGCCAGACATGAGCTCGGCTTCGATGGCGATGAGGTCGGCATCGTCATCTTGTTGCTGGCTGGGCGTGGGCGCAGTCAGGTGGTCGTTTTCATAGGGGGAGTCGTGGCGTGGGGGGTGTGCTGGGGTGCCCAGTGTCATAGACTGAACGTCTTCATTCGCGTCCCTCTGCATGAGTTCATCGTCGAGACCGTCTTCGTCGTCATCATCATCATCATCATCATCGTCTTCATCGTCTTCGTCCGCAGGTCCGTAGCGATCAAAGCCAGCTGGACTGTTTGAGGTGGCCAGCTGGCTGAGTGAGACTGGAGCTCCACCCGAGGGCGTGCCTCGCAATGCCGGAGTGTGCGACTGCTCGTTTGGCTCCTCGTCCTCGCCTTCGATGATTAGAATGTCATCGTCAAAGTCGTCATTGTCTTGCTCGTCGTCCTTGTCATCGTCGTTTGTGGTTTCGTCGGGACGGATAGACGCTTTACGTTGGACCTGCACCTTTGGCACCGGCGGAGCTTTCTTCTGCTCTATATCTATACTGCTGTGTTCTGCTTCTGCCTCTGCCTCGTCGTCCTTGTCCTGCTTTGACTTTTGCTGCTGCTGCTGCTGTTGCCTCTTTGCCTCTGTCTGCGCCGCGCGGCTGGGGCCTAGAGACGAGGTCGAGATGGTGCGCTGGTGCTTCTTCGGCTTCATCAGAGGCGAAGCTTTGGCTCGCACAAGCGATGGGGCTTTGCTCAGCACGTTGCCCGCGCTGTTATTGTTGCTGCTGCTGCTTGGCCGTGCTGGACTGCTTGCCAGTCGCATCGGCGTGTTGCTGGTCGACAGCGGTTTGGCCGGGGCCAGGGCTGGAGATGACGGAGCGTCGAGAAAGTGGCGAAAGTCAAAGGGCTTGCTGTCGTCTGCCTCATCTGCGTGATGGCCAAACAGGTCGTCTTCGTCGTCGGTGCCTGAGCTGGCATGCCGTGGCGTTGCACCAGTATCGTCACCAGCTTCATCCCGTGGAATCTGCTTGTAGTCCAGCCGTAGCTTCTCGCGATTGCTTTCCCACGGTGTCGAAACCAAGTTGAAGGCATATTCTTCGTCGACGGGCTGCAGCGTATAGGCCTGCTGCTCGCGGTCAAAGAGAAAGACGTATGAAGCCGTGTCGTGGTCCATGTCAGAGGTGCGGTGTCCTGAGTATGACACGCTCGAGCTATCCTTGCCAGACCCATCCTCGATGCTGGCAGTGCAGCTTGAATCTCCGTGGCTGCTGCTTGCCTGTTGTTGGGTGACGGTAGTGGTTCGCTGTGAGCCAACCTGGCTGGGCTTGTGATTGACTGCGTGCGACTGGTCAATTTCTGCTGCGTTCTGACCGACTCAACGAGACTGGGGGTCTGTACATTTGGCAGTGAAGAAGCGGCTGTCTGGCCGCCGGTCTTCGAGGATGCTCGAGGCCAGCCGCACCGCGTACTTTGCTGGCCGCGCCGGGTCCGGAAAGGCACTCTGGGAGTTGGAACGTGGTGAAGATGCACTCGTCGCCATTTCTAAAAAGGTACGAACCAGTTTTCTCGCGCGTCGAGGTGAAGAAGGTGGGGGAAAGATATACAGGGAAGAAGAAGTGCTGATCTGCAACTTTTCTCTATACATACGTGTCAACGGGGCCCGGCTGCTCTGGCCGCCACCCGCCAATGGCCGCGCCCCTAGCGGCGACCACTGTGCGCAATTAGCTTAGCAAGTAAATCCTTTGGCACCAACCAGCTCACATGCGGCGACTGTGCTCGGGGGTTTCATCACGTCCAACAGGGTGACTCGCCAAAGTATGACAGACGGCAGACAGCACAGAGTACAGCGCATCAAGTGCTTCCATGTTATACCAGTCTTGGCGAGCAAGAAAGACAGCGAATATACTGCAAAAAGCTAAACCAAAAAAAAAAAGCTAAAAATGCATTTGAGAGTGAAGCTATGGCAAATACTAATTCTGCAATCTAATGATACTCATTGGGCTCGTAAGGTCGTTGCGCGTGGCCCATCTAGCTGAAGACGAGGGTGCGGACTTCAATGCTCTCACGGCCCTTTGATGCAGGGCCGGAGCGCGTGTCCTTGAAGGCGCTGTGCGGCACGCGTGTCTGCGGGTTGGCGCTGTCGAAGCACTGCAGCAGGATGCGCTCGTCGTTGTCGATGCCGCTCCAGTACCACCACTTTTGGTCTGGGTTGTGGTTGATGCCGGCAGTCTCGCCAGTGCGGTCAGGGTAGCGGTGCTCCACGGGGATAATGTCAGAGTCTGGGACAGAGTTGCTGTCGGCAAAGGCCAGGGGCAGAGACTCGACCTTGCCGTTGAGCGGGCGCCAGACGTTGATGATGCGGTAGCGGCCTTGCAGAAGCGCCTCCTTCTCCTCTGGAAGGTGGAGCTCGACACGTTGCTTGGCCGACTTGGCCGTCTGGTCAATGTGAGCGCGTGTCACCGGCCCACGGTGTGCGTCAGGCTCTGGGCGGCGGATGGTGTGGTCGAAGATCAGGACTCGCTTTGCGCCAGCTTCCTTCTTGAGGAGAGCTTCCACTTCGGGATAGTAGTGCGTCTTGATGCTCTCTTCGTCGTGCCAGTCGATGGCAGGGTTGTGCGGGTAGTTTCTCAACAGCTGGAAAGCGTTCCTGTCCAGGTGGAAGTCGGCCTCGCTGCCACGGGCATCCTGCAGGCTAACTTCCTCTTCGACGTCTCCGTAGTTGCGTGGCATCTTGCCCTGCTTTTCGCCATCAATCAGGTTGTAGGGAGCACTGCCATCCTCAGGAGCCTTGAAGAAATTGAATTTTGCACGGGTAGGGCCACGGGGTACATGGTCGTCTGTCGATGGAAAGTTGTTGAGACGGGTCTGCCCAATTGGCACTGTAACGCTGGTGCCGAGGCTGGGATGGAGTGCGGTGACGGAGGCCATGGGAATTGCTTGGTGGTTTCTTTGGTGTTCTTTTTTTTCTTCTTTTTTGGACGATCCTGGTATGGCTTTGATTGGATTATTCCTGTAGGAAAACAAATCAAGACCGAGCACAGAGGATACTTGCAGAGTATATATGTACTCTGCGGCGATGCCAGAGGCAATGGAGCAATTGGTCAGCGTTTGAGGGGCAACTCGAGAAAATCCAACGTCATCTGCGCCCATTACCGAAGCACCCCGGACAGCTTCGCTTTGCTCTTTTCTCTGCCCATTAGTAATTGCCCATCGAAACAAGCGCTCCAGGCTCGCACGACATTTCGACCGCAGGTGACATCAGCTAAGAAAAAAGAGTCCCGCGCCACCCAGTCTGCTGCCACCTGCTGCCATTGCCTTTAGCCTCTGCTCAGTCGATCTCCCTCACGTGCATCTGGTGGATTACAATAGCACAGTAAGCACAGCTCATACAGTCGTCGCAAAGATTAGAAATCTCCAATGCCAGCTAGACAGCTAAGGTACGTATCATGCTCTTGACCACGCTCATGAAACAGAACAGCAGAACAATTTCGAGAACGCTGGACTGAGGGTTGAAAACAAAAAAAGAAATATATATATGCACGAGGGAAAGCAAATCATTAAAAGTCGTCCTCCATCACTTGCCACGCTTAATGACAAAAACACCCAGCGCCACGCCGCAGCCTGGTCTCGCATTGGAAGCTTCCCTGACGAGGCCATTGAGTAGTTGCTCCACCAGCACCGCTTGCTGATATTTGCCATCCTCTGGTAGTCTGCGGCCGCGCACAAAATAATGTGAAACAGCCTTTTGTAGTCGCACTTTTTCCTGCCGCACCCACCAGTTGGACCAGACTTTGCTCGAGAGCTCAACCTGCACTTCGTCGGCGTAGACGAGCGAGAAATTGCCAGCGACACCGTGCAGACGTGCTCGCACATTGGCGTCGTTTGTATTCAGGCTGTCGCACAATTGCTGCAGTCTTGCCAGAAATTCGGGATACGCCAGCATATTCTTCACCGTGCTCGACTCGCTGGCGGCCTGACCAAAATCTGTCGATAGACTGTGCAGGCTGATCATGGAACGCAAGATGGGATCCAGCACCGGCGCAAGATATCGTTCCTGGAAAGTCTGCGCCCCGGCTCGAGTTGGATAGATGAATGCAAGACAGCCGCCGCTGGGCGTAAGCTCCACCAGACGATCCACCAGAATCGACTGCTGCTGAAGCGAAAACATGTTGCTTATTTCGTTGGGCGTGCTTGGCGGTATGTAGCGCTCAACAATGGAGAGCTCGATGCTCCCGGGAGCGGACAGCAGCCGATCAGACGCCGCCCGAGGAGTCATGGTGCCGTCGTCTTCACTGTCGCTGATTGTTGTGACGGCACTGTTGAAGACTTTTGTCGTAAAGTAGTCTTGCCCGCCAATGGCAGGACCTGGCGTCGCTGGAGGTGACGAGGGCAGATCTGCGAGGTTCAGCCGGCCAGGGACGGCGTGCATGAGGTTGATCCACTGCATCTGACCGGGGGCGCACTGAGCACGGACCGTATCGACAATGTGGGCGTAGACATGGCCTGGCATGGTGGGAGCCGGCAGTGCATGCGACAGCACCTTCAGCGAGCCAGTGTATGCTTCGGTGGAGCTGACGCACGAAGCGACGGCCATGATGGCAGGGGCCAGCCATGCAAACCGGTCGTCCAGACCCTCAACAGATATCGACTGCGTACGTGGTCTGTCGTTTGCAGAAGACTCTCCAGTCTGCTGCGGGCTGGATTGCTGCTCAGGATTCTGGCCTGAGCCTCTCGACTCGGACAAGGATTGAACTCCTTCCGATGCGTCATCAGTCGCAGCTCTTGAAGCTGGCTGGAAGGGGGAGGGCGAAGATGAAGAAGAGACTACAGCTCTGGGACCCGAATGTGGCGAAGTCGGAGAGCCCGACAGCGACTGTATCTGGAACTGGAGGACATCTTCTGGCGGTGTCAGAATCGCATCTTTCTGGCTGCTGTCTGGCACAAGTCTCCGCACACCTCCAAGCGAAGTGGTGGCACCATCGTGAGGCTGAGCTGCGCCAAGGTCATCGGGATGGGGGAATCCAATGCCAAGCTCATCGAAGGACGGAAGACGCAGGCCATGCGACCGCGTGGGATGGTAGAATGGAGGGGTCGGTAGTGGAATGGTACTTTGCATCGCGCAAGCTGCGCCTGGTGCTGGCACTTGGCGTTGCAATTCCCCCATCATTTGAGACGAGGTCAGCCCGTCCGACGGTGGAGATGATAAGGGTATGGAGCCCGACAGCACCGCAGCAGGGGGAGGGTTGCCAACAGCCTGAACGACGCCGTCGAATGGATTATGCTCTGACGAGGCCTCCAAGATGGACGTTCGATCGGATGCCAGCGAAAATGTCGAAGACGGGCTCATCATATCAGTCTTGGTCATCCATTGTTGTGGATGTTGCGTATTGCCTGATTGCTCAGAGGCAGCGAGCGCAGACGCGCTCTCGTGCGGATCCAGAGCTGTAGCCCAGCGATATATCTCTATGCACGCCCAGACCTGACGGACCCAAGCAACCCAGATCAGAGAAGACGTGGTATGGCTGGAGTAGCAAACAGGCTGCTCAATGGGCTCAATTGCGCGCTCAGAGGCGCTCCTTCTGGCGTTTGTCCACTCCGTCACTGCTGGATATGTCGCAACCAAACCACCTCATCAATTTGCTGCAAGGCTTGCAACTCATTCGAGACTCCCGCCTTGAGTTCTGGCGTCCGCTGTGGCGAAGTGGACGGGATTGAAGAGGAGGGGGGGAAAGACGTTGAGGTAGGTCGCTCGGCGGACAGTGCTCAAGGTTGCGTTGGCCGAGCCTGATATGGAAGTGCAGCTGCTGTAGTACACAAAATAGTTGCAGAAATAGCTTGGCACCTCTACACCACACGTACACACGCACTGTATCAAGAATCGTATTACTGTCTATGAGGCAACAAGGAGGAGGAGAGTCGCAGGACAGAATTGTCTTGTCATCAAAGCCCAAAGGATGCCATGAGGGATGCACGACTAGGGTCATGGAGTCTGCAACGGTCTAGAGCCTTTGCTTGCCGCGACGGCACGCCCTTGCTTCAGCCTCTGCGCCGCCATTTCCCTCCTTTTGGATTCGCCTGGTGGCCTGTCGTTGGGCTATAATTCTGCTATCACGCTGTCTGGCCGGCTCCGTGGCGCTTGCATGACAGCTTAGTTGGCAAAAGGTTCATCTGCCGTCTGGCGGACCACTGCCTGTGCCAACACCGGTGTCGACTCTCCAATCAAACTGGCAGAGGCGAATTCTCCCCAAGCAGGGAGATGAGACGACTGTGCCCCAATGCCAAATTTCTGGAATGGCCACGGATTGGGTAACGAGGGAGCCGTCGACGGATGGAATGTGCTCCTTTTCTGACAACCTTGGCGAGGCCACTGCCCATTCCTGGTATCCTCAATCACGGAGCGAGAATGCTCCGCGAAAGCCTCCATCTATTTCCGGCCTCACCCAAGCACCAGCCTGCGTCCAAGCATGGAAAAAATGGTGAATTTAGACTCAGCGTGGTCAGTGTGTCTTGCCCTTGGCCTTGGCTTCTAGCCTGCGCCCAGGCGGGTCATGCAACTCTAAAAGAGCGCTTGCTCCTGTCGATCGTATGCTCCACTCAATCTCGAACTGCCCAGACTGCGCGCCGCCATTGGACCTGAGCCCTGCTTGTTTGCTGCCCGGATATTTTCTTGCTGAAGTTGTTGTGGTCCCAACTCTACGGTTTGGCAGCAGAGAAGGCGACTTGTTCCAACCATGCTGTGACAATGGCCTGGAGAGACTGCGACGACACTGCGTTTCAACCAGCTAGGGTTCGCTTAATGCGACTAACAGCCTGATCTTAATCGCGCTGCACGGGCCGGCGGCACGACTTCGTCAGAAAAAAACAACAACCGCGAAACGCGCCGGGCCGGCTGAAGCGTTCAAACAAGCGTATATTTGTGGAAGCGGGCTTTCTCTCACACACACTTGCTGTTGCAGCAACCGGACATACCACTTGGGAAGTTTTCTAATTGGCTCAGGATGCCACAGAAAGCCTTTCCACTCACTCGGACTGATGTATCAACTCTTCAAATTGGGTTGCAGCGTTAGTCTGCCTGCTTACTTGCCTTCGCGCTGCCGCAAGCCAAATGCTAAAGGATCCTGTTTCCATCTTCTGACGCTGGAAATCCCCGGCCTATGCTCAATATGCTATCAATCCGGAAATGCTCTATCATATTTGGTTCCCCAGAACGCCGAGCTAAAAAGGCATGCAGGCCATGTTCGAGCCTAAAAGTATGCTTCAAATATTCAATCATGGTTTCACGTCCAGCGTGATGGCGCCACGTATGCAGAAGATGGTCTGTTGAGCCGACTGCACCTTGACTTGGATAATGTACTGGCCTGGATTCGCAAGATTCTCGGTCCACAGGTCGGTGGTCTGATCGATGACCAGTCCTGGCCGTGCTTTGTCTGGATATATTCGTGTCTTTTGCTGTGTCATTGGCTGCAGTGTTTGCAGCTGGCCCTTGTCATGAGACAGGATGATTTGCGATTTGGGAAAGAAGCGAAAGTCTGTGTGCATCTCATCCAAAGAGAGGTCGATGGGCGAGTCGCTGCGTATCTGCAAGTGTGCACGGTAGCCCTGCCCAACTGCGTCCCTGTAGCTGGACACTATGGGCTCAAGGTGAAAGTCGTAGCCAAGCGGGTCCACCTGTATGATTTTGCTCGGCGAGTCATAGCATTCTGCATAAAACTGGTTGCCAACGACATGAGGCGCGGAACGCTGCTCGATGGATCTTGGCGGTAAGGCAAGTGGCTGCTGCTGCTGCTGCCCAGGTGTCGGCCGTGGCGGCTCTTGAGAGACGTGTAAATTCCTGCTTGGTCGATCGAGGGAAAGACGTAGAACTTGATGATCTCGTAACACAGGACCAGTGCTGCCCAGCTGGCTTAGCAATAGCAACAGCGACGGGTATGTGGCCTTCATGTTGATCTCCAGTGTCTATCCTCGTTGGCCAGGACTATCCATGGAAAATAATTGGGCCGCCTCTTCACCCATATGTAGGCCCCTAGGCGATGCCTTTTTGACCTGTCCAAGCCGTCGAGGCACATGCGGACTGTGACGCGTCTGAAACGTCTGAAGCAGTGAGCCAAGCAAATTCTGGAGGGGCCATAGCAAACGGATAGAGTTGTGTAAGCGCTTAGACTAATGGCATCCTGATATTTGACCACTATTGGATAAATCGGCACCATGGACGCGCTTGGCCCCTCGTCACGCCTGCCATGTTGTATAGCCGTGCAGTTGGTGCGATTGCCCAAGCGCTCCTAAACTGCCCAACCTGGACACAGCAAGTCCGTTGCGGCAACTCGAAAGCCGTGTTCTGCCTTGTTCAATGTTTCTGGCTACGCGCCTGAGGTGGTGTCCAGCGCTCCATCTTTGCCCGCGCGATCCGACATCAATACGGATTTCCGGCTGGGTCGAGGTCAATTTCAACAGACGTGCAATTCCGACGAAATTGTTCTCGTAGCGCTGCGTGCCGAGTGCCGCCCCAAGTGCGATCAGAATCGGCATTGGGCCCGGCGGCTACTTGGGCGACAGAACATCGGCTCTTGAACTGGCGCCGCTAGCCAAGAGCTCAAGGCGACCAGCCTGCACGCGGTGCTTCTTCATGGCATGCACCCACTCGGGTGGCGCAGCGTCTTGCTGACCGGCCTCGTCGGCCATGTCTTCCTCAAGCAATGCCAGCATCATGCCAAAGTCGCCGCCCAACCTGCCCAGGCTCCCGGCGCAGTAGAGCACCTGCGTGAGTAGACTGTCGCGCGAGCCTTGGTCTCGAATGTTTGGCAATAGTCTGCGCAGGGTGTCGCACAAGACGTCCACAATGTGCGCAGTAAAGGTGGCCAGCGCAGGTGGAATGGGGTGTCTCTGTACCGGTGACTGTGCCGCTTCTAAAGGACTTGCTGTTTTGGAGTCTGTCTCACTTGCCGATGCTGGCCCAGAGAGCGAAGCCGGGAATATGCTCTTGTACATTGACACCATGGCAAAACACTGCTCGCGAAATATCTCAATGTAGCGTTTCAGATAGCGTTCCGTCTGCTGGCCTGCCGCCCACGTGTTTGCTTCTACTGACTGACTGGGCTTTGAGAGCCGCGCCGCCGTCTCCTGGTCCGCCAGCTCGCGCAGAGGCTCAAGAGCGTCAAGCATGCTGGAAAGATTGGCCAGCCGGCAGACCAAAAACAACGCACCGAGTGAGCCTTCACTTGCGGTGCCGGCAGAAACAGATGATGGCGGCATGTTTAAGCCCCGCTTAGAAGTTGTGAGCGAGGCAGCAGAAATGTTATCATCGTCCAGCTCCGGCGCAACGCGTCGCAATAGTCCTATCAATCGCATTCCTCCCGCCAGCTTCAACGAATTCGATCGCAGTGCGGCGACAAGGCTTGTAATCATGTCACGCATGGCAGCTTCTGCTTGCAAGGAAATAGACTTGACCAGCTCAGAGCCTGGGTACAGGCGCTGCAAGCGCTTAATGTGCCCGTACAAGTCCAGCGCAGAAGCATAGCTCGCATTTGCAGAGGCCGTGGATGGCATGTTGGAAGCACCAACAGCTCCCTGTGCTGCGCTCTGAGTGACTGCTGCTGTAGAGATGATTGATGCAAGTAGAGTCGGAAGCTCTAGAATGTCAGAGAGACGATCGACATTGTCCCCAAGACGCAGAGCTCGTCGTCGCCTGTCCAGCACGGCATTCTCTGCGGGTTTGGCATATTTGGTTGCAAAGGCGGATGACGCCGACTCTACAGATGGAACCGTCGCTTTCACTTCTTGAGACGCTATGGCAATGTTTGGCAGATTGGTTCGCAAGTGCTGCAACGATGCACCAGCCGAGTCAATGGACCGATAAGAGCGTTTTGACAGAGCCTGGAGGGATCGCAAGGTTGTCTGGGCCTCGTGCTCCAGCGAGTTTGGCTCTGTAGAATTGACTGCATCCACTGAGAGCGTATAGAGCCTATTGAGGTAATTTGTCGTGGCCTGGTTGTCCTTGGGCGAGGAGGGGCCCAATGTTGAAGTGCCAAAGTGCGGCGCCAGCACTTCAAAGAGCGACTCCGCCATTTCTTGAGCCTTCTTGAGCCTTCTTGACCTTTTCAAGAGAGATCCAGATTTGTTGCAAGCCCTGGAGACCTGTCGACAGGTGCAAGAGTAGATGGCTGGATGCACGTGAAAATGAGAAAGTGTCGCATAGTAGGCGCCGGATTTTGCTCCGATGGCCCCTGATGTGCGCGCCCCAACTATACCACCAAGACAGTCTTCTCTGAAAGGTTAAATAGCTGCCATGCATCTTCCAGCACACGAAATATTTTGGACCGATTAATTAATTAACATGTTAAAGGCAAGCTAAATAGGATTCATCGTAAACCACAAGTAGATCCTTTCACCGTGGGGAGCCACTGCAGCACTTGTAATCAAAGCCAATCACCTCACCCTCAATACAAATGCAATCTATTAAAATACATGCTTCATGCCCCATTGAGTATTCCATCTGCGCCTCATTCAAGCCTCATGAACTTGGTTTATTGTTTATGCAAAAGGTTGGCCTTGTCGAAGGTGCTTCTGCGGTATGTGTTCAACAAACAGAAGCTTCTTGCCGACGTATAGATGGCAATTAGTCGCATCCATTTACGCCATTGAAACACCATATCCGCGTGTATTGTCTCTCTCTGCATAGAGCATTGAATCATATCGACTTTGGCTGCGACCCTGGTATTGTTGGCCGCTGCCGTGGTGAGGGCTACCCTTGGTCTTTGGAGCGTAAACGACCTCCTTCAGGACATTTGCATCGTCCATTCTGTGAGCAGCTGGCCAAGCCTTGAGCTGTTGAGCTGTGCCGGCACCATGTAGTCGCTGCGGATTCTTCTGCCAATTTCGAGATCGCGTGTTGATTTCCACCTGCCTTCTGTCTCGAGCTCGCTTGAGAAGCAACACGACGATGAGAGAAATGATGATGATGACAGCAACGACTATGGCAACAGTGATGCCGACAAGCCTCGCTGTGCTCGATACCACTGTTACAGCACCTGGCATCTTTGACGCAGTTGAAAGTATATCTAGTATTCCAATAGTCAGCTCAAGAGCCTCTTGGCCTAATGTCATGATTTGCATCTTACCATCCGCTATGTCAATGCATGTTTGCTGCCAACAAGTGTGCAGCTCGTGTACATCACAGCCAGGCAGGTCAGGTCTTTAAAGGCGACAGCGCCACCTTTTTACATGGTGAAACTCTTGCTCAGCCCCCAGCACGGTGCGGACAGTCTGAAACGCTATTGGCTGTGCCCCCTGGAAGCGCCGCTGTCATGGGAAGCGCCTATATCAAGGAACAGGCAATAGTCAGCCCCCAATCCGACGAGTCGAAACAGCCTGGCCTGGCCTATTCTCCTGCTGCGGCCAGACCTAATTCCCTCACTGTTAGGGCCCTCAGACTCACCAAGGGGGGGTTTTTTAAAATGTGATGGCCGCCCTTGGACAGCAAGCGACGTATCAGAAAGCCCTGGGCACAACTCTTCTGCACGCTTACGGGCAAACTTAGAACATTCCTAAAATATCATCTCAGCCGCGGATATTGTTCTGACGGCTCAGTGCTTTCAAGGCTAGAACCGCTCGCCAAATGCGTGTCGCTTGTAGTGCGTCGTAACGGAATGATGCGACTTGGCTACAAGGCTTGAAAGTGACGGCTTGACTGTCTTAGGCAATTGATTTGCCATGCTGTGAACACCCAAGCGCTCAGAAGCGCTTTGCATGTGACGGGATCCAAGTAGCAGACTTCGGTCTTCGCTAAGCATCGAGCGTACTTCTCCTATAACAGATGGACGGCTTGTCCACTCTTCTTGCCGGTAGATGAGGAAATGATAGAGAATCTTGCTTCCAAGAGTCGTGACGGCCAGAACATGGTAATAGTCCGAAGATGGATCGGCGTAACCCATGATCACCGCTTGCCGCAGCTGTGGCACAGCCATGCGTCCCAGCGGCTTTGTGAAAAGGGAGAAGGCCTTTGAGATGCCGATCCTAGCCAATCGAAATGTGGAGAGCCTTTGTGCTCTTGCATCTCGACAGAGTTCCGGCCAACTTGGCTGGCAGATTGGTCCCACGCCTTCACACGCAAACCGGCCGTGGCCCCTGCCGATTAGCTTGGGGCTTGTGACTACGAAGTGGGGAGATTGTTCTGCGCTTTTTTTTGTTGTCCTGTGCGCCTCTGTTCACGCCTGGCAGGCCACATTTGGCGCAGATGTCGGCGCAAAGGGTATGCCCTGTCATCGTGTGCCCTTCTGGTCCGTGACTGACGATTAGTTGAAGTTCTACGCCAATGACTCGTGCCTGCTTCAGGGTGCTATTGCCGTTGTAGACGTAAGTTTGCAGAGAGACGCCGTGTGGGAAAGTCAAAAGTCTAACATGCTTCAGAGGACATTTGGCGACGTACGTCTCTTGCACTTTCCTGTGCGTGACTTCTATACTGACTCCAACCTCAAAGGTCGACACTCACCAACCAGACGTTGAAGCGCTCTACCCTCACGGCATCTCAAGCTTCGCAAGTATCCCAGACTCCGACTCACAATCATTCCTCCGCACGGGGATCGTCCGTGGTGGGGGGGGGGGGGGGGGGGGGGGGGGGGGGGGGGGGGGGGGGGGGGGGGGGGGGGGGGGGGGGGGGGGGGGGG
>JAOSBP010159651.1:0-39578 GCA_027563825.1 Erythroxylum mucronatum
CTCAAAAGATAGATTCTACACGAATGAATCAGGAAGAACGCCAACAGCTTTTCAATACGGGGCATGGTGCTGTGATTGAGTTCTTGCTCGAAACAACATCGTGTACCGATTCAGATTTGGGTCTTGATGCGAATACCATCGAACTGGCCGCAGCTGCTGGTTCACAAAATTTCTTCAGCCTTCTGATCAAACGAAACATCGAGATAAATATTACAGGAGGCGTCCATGGATCATCATTGGTTGTTGCCTGCATTTGCGGACATCTCGGTATTGTGAAGATGCTGGTCGCCCAGGGCGCCGAACTGAACACGGTGGCACCCGATTTGGGAACTGCCCTTGTAGTGGCTTTGAAGGGAGGTCATCAAGATATAGTCGAGTTTCTTATCCTGAATGGTGCCGATGTCAAGATTGCCGAATTTGCTGCCGAGTCATCGTATATACCTCAGTCTCTCTACTTCCGAAACGTATTCGGAACGACGATCGCAGTCCGCGCACAATCACTCTTGGGCATTGCCTGTGGAATTCCCGACATGAAGCTATCGACGATCGATTCTCTCATCGCTGCTGGGGCCTCGCTGCGCCCCGTATCGATGGACCACTCAACGTGCAAGGAAGAGAGTCCGATGTTAGTAGCAATCCAAAACAGGCGGCTTGATATCGTGCAACTTTTGCTCGATAGAGGTTACAACATCGCAGCCGAACTCACGCGAGACCCGCACGTTCTCGATCATGTGGCACGCACAGGATGTATTTCGACTTACCGTACAATCCTGAAGCGGCTGCCAAACATACCTGGTCCGGATCTCTGGCAAGCCCTCACTCTGGCTATCAAAGAGAACCGAATCGGAGTAGTCGAGGCTCTGCTTGATCGCAGTGCAGAGATCACTGATTTCATTACACGGAAGCGATTGCTTCATTCAATTTGCACGCAGGGAAACAAGGCGATTCTTGAGCTTTTTTTGGATCATTGGTTTCAACAAGGAGAAGTGGAGCTGATCTGCATCAATCTGCTGCAACATCCTGAACACTTGGTATTTGAGTGTTTGATGACCCTACTCGAGTATGCACGCTGTCCAGAAGATTTATTCGTACGAGCATGCATATGTGGTCATGACGAGATTGTTCAAGTTGGACTGGATCACGGGCTCAATCCCTACGACGAGGACAGCGAAGGTCGGCCAGCGTTACATTTTGCAGCCGCTAGCGGACGCACATCAACTGTTAAGCTCTTGCTTTCCAAGGTTTCTGACGTCAATTTCGATCATAACATCTATGGCAGTGCTCTCAGAACCACGCTGGAGGGACGTTTGAATTTTCCACCCACTCTGGGGTATCTGAAAACTTACCACCTCCTAGATTTAATGAATGTAGATTCTTGGCGTGTGTTAAAACGTGCCGCTCGGAAGTACAAAACAGAGGTCTCCAAGCCGGCGAAAGAAGACCTCGAACATGTCGTCTCTCTCTTGATTGATGGCGGTGCACGCGACTACGGCGCCAGCGGTCACTTCGGCACGGCCTTGCACATCGTAGCTTTTCTCGGCCTTCAATCAGTCTTTGACACTCTTATCGAACGAGGAGCAGATTTGTACTCGCGTGGTGGAGTTTTCAATACTGTGTTAGCGGCAGCTACCAAAGGGGGACATCGGGAGATCGTTGAACGAATCGGTCAGCTGGACACAACGTTCTTCTTTACGAAATCAGAAGAGGCTCTTTCCATAGCAGGCCTGGAGTCTGTGAAGGTGTCTAATCAGGATGCTCCTGGAATATTCAACACAGTGATTGATTAAACTCGCTCGACGGAGGGACGGGGTCTCCGGTAGTGTTCAGGATGATTCGATGTCAACTGACGAAACCTGTTAATCATATGAGGCTAATTTTTACTCGTGTATGTTTAGCATAACACGGATCTATCAATACATTAATCGACCTTGCAAATCAGGAGATACGATGGTATAAATGAGTTTTGATTGGTTGCCGTTATCTCTATGATATCTTAATCATCTTTGACGGGATGAAGCAACATTGGGTACATACAAGCGCCGTTGGTATATTTCTTCCATACATCCGGTCCAACGCCAGCCCAATAAAAATAACTCGCCCGCCGCCAATGCGGTTCAGGCAACCCAACCCCATCCCTGCACCACAAGAACCCGGCACGCTCCCCGCCCGCCCTATCCCAGACCGGACCCTTGTGAAACATCTCATCCAGCTGCTCCGGCGTCCTCTCCCCATCCTCGAACCCGAACGCCACCACATGCGGAGCGTAAACCGCCTTGAGCCCATGCAGCAAAGCCCAAGTCTCAGGCGTGGACTCGCTCACCGTCCACGAGCCCGAAGCCCTCATCTCGGCCGAGACCAACCTCAGCAACCTCCTCGACGTCCTCGTCATGCTTACGATCGCCATCCTCCTCGGCAGCGAAAGCGGGTGCGCGAACCCGTGCACGTCGCGTTCGTAAACCCACCCCGTGGAGACGGGATCGATCAGCGGCGCGAAGGTGATCAGCTCCGCCTCCTCCCCTTTGCCCCAACCCTCCTCGCTCCTATCCGGCGGTTTCGGCCCGCGAGGTTCGACGAAGAACTTCGCGCGAGGATGCGGACCCCAAACCCCTTCGTTCCCTCCCATGTCCTCGTCCACCTTCGCCGCGAAACCCCCGTAACCCCTCCCCTCCTCCTCCTCCTCCTCCCATAAACCGGGGATGTACCACCTCGCGTTCCTCTCCCACAGGTTTTTCCGCGGCTGCTCCCGCGTCCAGGTCTCCGCGTGAGCGAGCATCTCCCCCGCGTGACCGGTGAAGCGCGCGTCCATCTCCAGCTGCCAGACGAAGTCGAACTCCGGGTAGGTGAAGCTGAAGATCTGGAGGGCTTGGTACATCTGGTCCTGGGCGCCGTGTTCGGGGATCTTGGGGAACCATGCCTTGAGGAGATTCTCCGAGAAGAGGAGCGACATGTCGCGGAATTCTTCCGGGACGGAGTCCTCGAGGACTTTGGAGTGGACCTCCGGGAGGGAGAGGTCGAGGGATGGGTCCTTGACGTGCACGAGGAGGAAGAGTTGGTATTTTCCCCGGGAGTCGAGGGCGAGTTCGGTGGTGAGGGCGCGGAGCCAGGCGAGTTGGTTGGCTGAGTAGGTGTACCCGTGCCAGGCTCGGAGGACCACGGCTGTGCGGCCTGTGCGGAGGGAGTCGAGGGTGGTGGAGTTGAGGGCTGAGTCGAGGTTGGAGAGTGGGGGTTCGAGTTTGCGGAAGAAGGGTTTGGATTGGTTGGTCGAGGGTGGGAGGTGGGATTGGATGCAGGCTTGCTGGAGGGCGCCCCAGCGGACTGAATGCCAGCGATCGCTGTTGGGGTCTTCTTTTTGGAGGGAGTGGCCGAATGGGCCTAATCGGTCTTTTGCTGGGATGCAGCCTGGTTGCGACGATCCACCCAGGACCTCAAAGGTGCCGAGACGCGATGGAGAGATCACGGAATCGTCCGTGGGAAGGCGTGCTGGTTTGTTCGGACGAAAGCCTGGCCATATCTCGCAGACTTTATCCGTTGGCTGCCATGTCTGACTCTTGAGTTCGTTCTGTTCTAGGTCGTACCTGGGAACAGGAGCTTGCGATTGGGATGTGTATATGTTGCTATGGGTTGGGATCAGCTCAAGAACACCTCATTTGGCCGCGGCACATACAAGAAAGAATGCAGCAGCGCGACGGTCACTATGAAAATGGCAGTGTAGAAAGCTCGTCGCATGTTTGGATTGCTGCGAGAAGTCCAATCATCGTGCTGCCAAACACGCGAAAACGACATTTTGAACTCCTGTGCGAATGCATCCCAGGGTGTCCAGCACCGTATCTTGCAGAAACCATGTGTCATGCGGTTGCTACCATGGTGGCTACAGGGTACGTCTCTTATTAGTCTCATAAGGCCTCCCGTAACTTTCAAGGCAACCAAGCTTTTTATAAAAAGGTTTTCCCCATCAGCGAGGGCCCGCAGACGGTCTGATTGTGGATTGGTTCGCTTCTGATATTAGAGTGCAGAACGTGCGTGACGTTAAGAGATGACGGTCTAGACATTCGCGTTGACCGCTTGCATACATCGAAATCATCAGGCCGCATAATGACATTGAGAACCTGTCGACAAGCGTCCGATACGAAACCGTGAAAGTTCCACCTGATCCTGTGCCGCTGGAGTTTTGAAAGCATACGTGGCCTGCCGGGGTCGAATACTTTATCGAGGATGTACAGTCTACAGATCAGCATTCGATGGCCGGTGACATTGATGGCGAGACACCTAGTATACAAAGATCCATCTGCGGGTATTCTGATGAAAGACAATTTAATACACGATTCGGGTTTGACCAGGCCATTAACTTTCCCATGATCAAGACGAAGACTTCCGCTGTAGTATCAACAGCCAACGATAAGAAGCACGACCACTCATCAATACGAGACGCCGCAAGCCAGCCAAGACATGTAGTACGCGGTCTTTAGCAACGTCTCTGACGGGCCGTGGAAACAAGCAAAGGGAAAGCTTCTTAATTGGGTGTTTCAGATTCGCACTAGCCTGATCACCCTTAGCTCTTTTGCAAGGCTGATGACACCAACTCGATGGGCGAACGACAAATCGATATGAGTCTCTCTTACATTTGCGCTTGAGTCAATCGAGCAAGCGATAGCAGATCCTTGGTACAAGCCATTCTCGCCTTCATTTCTTTTACTCTCTATTGTCATCCTCCTCCGTGGCGTGTAGCCTGCAGATTACGTCGTAAGCAGATACGTACACCGGACTTTCCACCCAAGCCAATGTAAACGCTCATGGTGACTGGCTATCCGAACAAGCAATGCAAGAGGGACAGGTACGAAAGCCCAAATCTTGCGTCTACCGAAGCTTGGCAACACGTACGTACATCGCCATCGGAGCTACCAATCATTTTTGGTAGATCCGAAAGTATGATCAGAGTCGTTCCCATAGAGACTCGTACCAGCACGGCACATACTGTAAGTATGCTGAGGTTCAACTCGTACAGGTACTGGTCGGTATGAATATAGGCAGACAGATGGGATGAGAGAATTCGCGTAGAGTTAGACTCATGACATAGAGTTTCCATGATTAGTAAAGCTGGTACGGTGGACATTCTTCACCAGCCAGGTGAATCTTTAGCTCTTGATCTGAAACCGCTAGTGGCTTCTATTACTGGTCCGTGACTGTTGCCGAATTATCAATCTCTCATGTCCACAATTGCGTTTCCGCCGTTAAGATATCGCTTGACCAACGTCACCTCCAAAATACCATTGAACAAGGACAATTTAGCTCAAAGTTCGCTTGCAAATTAGCTACTGCGATGCGTAACACTGAACACCAGATATCAATCAATGCCATGGCAAAGAACAAGCGACCCTTCTGCTCATATCATGCGACAGCTTCATGAGACAATTCAGAACTTACTCCTATATTGTCTTGTTCGATAGGGGAGATTTTGACTCATTTCAGGATGGAGCAAGTATCGACGAAAATACATTGAGATCAAGGCATGCATGATCGGCTTCAAATTCTACCAACCCCGTCTCCGATTGTCAATGGCCACATTCTACTTCAACGTGCAACTGTTGTGTCACAGAGACTCGACTCTTGTCACAGACCGCCCTGACTTGGCCCAGCAACCATCACGCGAAGTCTAAAAGAGCCATATCCCGGCCGTTTGACCAGATTGCTACGTTTTTCTAGGCTATCAAACAACGTTCGAGACGACACGTCCCAGCCTTCACCGTTAGATGAGATCAGTGTGGAAATGCTATTGTCGGGACGCCTTACATACTAACTCTGTCCGAGATTGAATGCAATCTCCAGCCGAACTCAAGCTGGTGAGTGCACCTTCTTCCTGGGTCCCAAACGCGTCTGAACAAGGTAAATCAAGAGCATCATAGAAATACGAGTTGCACTACCTCGTTCAGCCATATACAAAGTAAGAGCGCTCAGAACAATGGGCCGTTGCCACTTCTTTCGTACGACAGGGAATGGGCCAGAACATGGTCTTGAGCCAGGGTGCATCGCAGCACCGCGTTTTCTGGAATTGATCTCATTCTCGCAAACTCGATAAAGGAGCAGCCTCAATCGTGAAGTTTGAGTAATTGATAATTTCTTCCAAGCATCCGTTCATCATACACGAAGAGAAAGGCCAAAGGATGCGGAAGTTGAGTCCGCTCCTACCGAAAAATTTCCTCCGATCTATTGTCGTTACCCGCATGTTACCATCCGCTTCGTCATACGCAAACAGAAAAACTCAGATCACCACCCAGAATTCATCATCATCATGAGCTTCATCCCTCAGTCTAAAGTCTAGCCTTCGCCTTCGCATCCTTCTCCCCACTCGCATGCGCGACGACCACCTCCTCGAAGTTCCTCATGAACCCCCAAACCTCCTCAAAAGTATTGTACAGCGGCGTGGGCGCCACGCGGAAAACCCCAGGTTTGCGCTTGTCGCAGACGATGGCGTTGGCCTCGAAACTCGCGAACACGGGATCCATGAGGTCCTCCCTCAGCAAAACCGACAGCTGAGCTCCGCGCTCGAGCGGGTTGGACGGGGTGATGATCTCGAAGACCTTTTCCTTGCCACTGCCTTCCGCCGCGGCGGTCGCGCGCGAAAGGATGGACAGCAAAAGGTGCTCGGCGTAGGCGGTGAGGAGGAGGGATCGGTCGCGGAGAGCGGCCATGGTCGTGCAGGAGAAGACGGCGAGGGAGGCGAGGAGGGAGGTCAGGTCCAGGACGGAGGGGTTGGAGATTTGGAAACCTTGGGCTCCTGGGGTTGGGACGAATTCTGGATGATCGTGTCAGTTGGGAGAACATCGGGGGAAGGGAGAGGGAAACCCACTGTTATCCATCTGAAACCTCACGCTCAGATCCCCACCGTACCAGCCCTTCAGCCCCCGGTTCCTGACGACATCCCCGTGCTTCTCGTGCACGAACGACCCCGAGATCGCCCCGGCCCCGGCGTTCATGTACTTGTAGCTGCACCAGCACGCGAAATCCACGCCCCAATCGTGGAGGCTCAGCTCCACGTTCCCGGCGGCGTGCGCGAGGTCCCACCCCAACGTGATGCCCTTCTCCCTCGCGTAAGCCGTGAGGGTGGGGATATCCATCAACTGCCCGCTGTAGTAGTGGATGCCGGGGAGCAGGATCAGCGCGATCTCGTCCGCGTTCGCGTCCACGAGCTCCATCACCCGTTCCGTCGAGATCAGGTTCCCCCCTCCGCCCTCATCCGGCGTGAGCAGCAGCATGCACTCCCCCGGATCCAGCCCGTGCCACGTGATCTGCGACTCGACCGCGTACTGCCCTTGTCAGCCCAAGTTCGCCCTCGCCCCCCAGCACATCCCTGCGGGTGAATGACTCACGAAATCACTGGGAAACCCCTTCCTCTCCATCACCACCTTCCTCCTCCGTCCCTGCGGCCTGTAGAACGCGGCCATCATCAGATGCAGATTCACGCTCAACCCGTTCATGATCACCACCTCCCCCTCCTTCGCGCCCAGCAGTCCCGCCACCCGCCTCGAGCACTCCCCCGCCAAACCCAAATACTCCGTTATCGGCGAACCCTCGAGCCGTCTAAAATGCCCTGCAACACCTATGGATCCCCAAGTCTCGAGGTACGCCTCGATGTAGCTCCTCGTGAGCTTGGGTTGGAGGCCGAGGGAGTTGCCGCAGAAGTAGATCGTTGTGTCCAGCAGGTCCGTGGGGACGGATGGAGCGGAGGCTGGGGGTTGCAGGGTTTGGCGGCGGAATTGGGATTTGGTCGGGATGAGGAAGTGCTCCCGGAAATGAGGAAGAAGGGGAGAGGAGTCGAGGGAGCGGGCGAACTCCCGGAGCTGGGAGGAACGGGGCCAGGAGGGGAGGGGTTGGCCTGAGCGGAGGTGGAGGATGGCGGAGGGGACGTCCATCCTTTTTGTCTTTCTTACTAATCGAAACCCGGTGGATTTGGAGTTGCCTTATCGGTGGGGATTCTTGGATTGATTCTTTCCCGGCGGTGGTGGATTTTGTCGTTCAAGATTTCATCGGAACTTGCGAAGTGGACGGTTGGGGTTGTCGCGAAATCATGGTGGCGACACTTCTGGACGACGGGAAGAGAGGTTGTGAGAGTCCGTTACCGGATGCGGAAAATTTCGGATGGGTTCCGACTTGCGACCAGAGGAAAAAATGGAAGACGACATCTTTCTGGGCCCATGGATATTCTTGATTACGTGATGACATCTCATCCGAAGAAACAGCTCTCTTAGAGAAACACACGAATAATTTCAGAGGGTAAGCAGAACTCGGGACAGGAGTCAAGAAAGATTTTTTTAATCACACTCTTTCGGAGATGCCGGCTATCGCTACTCAGAGTTCACTCCTCCTGGTGCGTTACCCCGAATCGGACATTGGACGAAAAGAGTCATGAACTTCGTCTGTTTGCCATTCCCAGCCATGCTTGCGTGCACCCGCATTAACCTCGCTCGTGCAACATGGAGTGCTCTTGTGTTCCCCGTAATCGTGCGCAACGCCGTCTCGCTGTTGCTGTTGTGAAAACTCACGCATATCCATCCGCAGAGTAGCAACCGGAGTGAAGATGGCTCCAGGGGGACATCCCTATAAGACTTTCCTCTCACCTTCGACCGTCCCTCATCCCCTCCATGATTCATCCAGCACTCATCCACCATGAGTCCGCACAGAGTCGTCAACCTCCCGGCCCAGTCCTCCCTGTCCTCGTACGACGTCTCCCGCAACGGCTTCCTGCCCAAATCCCCACCCCTGCACCACCTGCCGCACGAGTACTACTCCCCGTGGGAATCCATCATCGCCGAACTCCCCACCCTAATCGAAACCCGCCTCCTGCGCTCCCGCGTCGACGCCCTCCCCGTCCTGCGCACGCACCACCTGATCGCCGAACCGGAATGGCAGCGTGCGTACTCCATCCTGGGATGCGTGACGCAGGGGTACATATGGCAGGGCGATCGACCGTCCGAAGTAAGTCCGATTGGGTTTTCCCTCCGCATGCGATTTCCGATGGGCTGAGAGGGAGAGTTCGTAGCGTCTGCCGCCGGCCATCGCTGTGCCCCTCCTCGAGATCTCCGAACAGCTCGAGACGGTCCCCGTGGGTTCCTATCCCGCGTACAACCTCTGGAATTGGACCAGCGTAGACGAAGGCCCCGCCGCTGACGTGCGTCGACCCGAGAACCTCCGGGCGCTGCACACCCTGACCGGCACCGAGGACGAGAACTGGTTCCTGATGGTGTCCGTGGCCATGGAGGCCAGGGCGGGTGGACTGATCCGGACCATGCTCGACGCCATCGAGGCCGTCGAGCGGCGCGACGTGCCCACCGTCGTCTCCGCTCTGAGGGTGTGCGGGGAGGAGATCGAGGGGATCGCTCGTCTCCTCGAGCGCATGGACGAGAGGTGCGACCCCGACGTCTTCTACCATCGGATCCGACCTCTGCTGGCGGGAACCATGAACATGGCCGCCGCGGGTTTGCCGGATGGGGTCTTCTACGACGAGGGCGACGGGGAAGGGAGCTGGAGGAAGTTCCGAGGGGGCAGCAATGGGCAGAGTTCGTTGGTTCAGTTCTTGGACATCGTCCTCGGGGTGGAGCACGTCGGATCCGCGGCTTTTCACGAGGTACGTCCCAGAATATCTTTTTTCTCCTTCGTCGCTGCAACGCTGACCGATATCGAAAGGAGATGCGAGGGTACATGCCCGGCCCGCACGCCCGCTTCCTCGCGGGGATCGAAGCTTCCGCGAGCATACGGGGATTCGTCGAGGGCGACTCCCGCGTCGAAGAGCTCGTGGCGGCGTACGATTCCGCCGTCGACGGCTTGAGCGCTTTCCGCAACGCCCACATCCGACTCGTCACCCGGTACATCATCCTGCCGTCGAGGAAGCGGACGCAGGGCTGCGCCAGGAATTTGGCATCCGTGTCGACGGAGGAGACCGGATGTGGCAGATCGGACGAGCTCGTCGGCACGGGAGGGACGAAGTTGGTGCCTTTTCTGAGAATGTCCAGGGATGAGACTGTGGCTGCGAGGATTCGGTGATTGGGGGGTGAATGCATTACTCATCATCCTGTGTACCCACCATGTAACCGTCCGTCTGGCATCCCACTTGTATGATATCCTCGTCGTTCTCATCCGTGCTCGGCATTGCAAAGAGATTGGCCGATTTGAGCATGAAGAGGTCGGCCGTCATGGCATCGTCGTTGGCTGCGTCATCCGTGATCGATGGTTCTGTGATTCTAGCCGTTGCGATTTCCGTCACATTCACTCTTTCATCGCTCGCCTGCTCTGGTGGAGAGTATGTCCCGAAAAGCTTCTTCGAGGCAGATTTCCTTTCATTGTGCCGTCGATCTTTTCGTTCATGGTCGAGATTCCGGCTCCATCTCCACAGCGATAGAATGGCTTTCTCATATGGCCGAGCATGAGCATCGCCTTTTGCGATTTCGGTCAGACTATCCAACGCCATACCGCAAGGCTCTTCGAGCGTATCTCCGTGTCGGCCCATCTTGCCGCTCACGAGGACCAGTGTTGCGAGGAAAAGCCAAGAACTGGACAGACGGATAAGCACGTTTCGGAACGATCGAATTGAAGATACTCACACCTGCAAAGGCATCCTAAGTGGCAGTTCTTCGAGATTTTGGAGGTATAACAATGTCTCCACCAATGATATCGCGGCGTCTATGCACGCGTCAGCGAACTCCTTCTCGTCTTGACCTGTGGTCGAAGCTCGTAAAGGAACGCCGAGATGAGCGAATATATCATGGGCGAGGAAGGGCCTGGACAAGAGCATGATGGTGTTGTGGTACTGGCAGATGAGCAGACAAGCAGCGAGCTGCTCGGGCTGGGATGTGTCTCGAAGCCTCACTCGCAACGTTCTCAGCCATGCATCCGACCAGTTTCGGAGATGGCGTGAAAAATCATGGGCGATGCGGAGGGAGATGCGCTGCCGAGAATACACCACTTGCACAATCTTCTCATGCAGGATGAAGATCTGTGCACTCGCATCAGCCAAGTGATCCACTCCAAAGTTTCCGTCACCGATGCTGCTCTGATATCTGACGGTGCAATCTTGATCCGAGGTCGACGCTGGCCGGCCGAGCAAGCCGCCGATGGCAATGTCGATTGCACGCAACGATTTCCAGATGCGGTTCCTGTTCGATCAGACTTTGACGGGTCAAGCATGGGTAGATCGAAGTGCGTACCTCTCAAGAAAAGCGTGGGCACCGAACGAGGCATTCACCTCGGCCCTGTGCAACCCGATGGCATACGCAGCGCGGCTCGCCAGGGCTGGGAGAGGATTAGCGAAGATGATGGCGATGGACTCCGTGACGATAACTTGCCGCAGTAGCTGTACGCTCCGTTCGCCTGACCCGCTCTCAGCAGATACATGGCCATGAGCACGAATCCTTGGACCGTGGCAACTTCGGTCCTGCCACACATGTTGGCGAGCAGATCGTCGCGAGCGAATCTGAACAATGTCTCCGCTCTTCTGAGCCAACCGTCGGCAACATGATGCTCCTTGACATCCTGCGCACCGATTGCCAGGACCAAGCGATAGACGGCCGACGTTGCCACACCTTCATTCTTGTCGGAGCATTTCCTAACGATCCATGCATGCAATCGAGCCAACAGCTGTTCCCGGTCAAAAAAAGCCAGAAGACCGCTGGTGGCGAAGACGTAATTCCGCACGAGTCCCTCCAGTCCCTTCAGGTCGTCGGATAGGATCTCTTTATTGCGATGACAATTGTGCGGGACGACATGTTCGGGTGCCATCTCAAGGATGGACGGTTCCCAAGGCTCGTCCGAAAGTTTGGCCGGATCGGTTTGGACGGCCATCTGATGACGAACGGTCTTGAGAAAGGACAGTGGTGCGCAACTCCCGACGAACACGTCGACATCATTTTCACTGATGAAGCCTGAGGCATCCTCCGCGTCTGCCTCGGAGCTGCGTTTACGCTTTCGCGTTGTGTAGCTACAGCTTTCATTCAACTCGACGCAGAGGTTGCACGGGTTCGCACCGTTGCATTTTCTTTTCCGCGTCTTACAAAGGTCGCAGGTTACAGCCATGGCACAAGAAAGAAGAGTTTGACGTTTGGAACCGAAGCGGGCGTCGGGTGAACCCGCATAAATATCCTCGATACTGTTTCTGTGCCGCATGCTCTCCACCTTCCACATTGGAAGTGAAATACCGTTGGGACCTGCATGATGCATGTACCTACTCTTATATCCATTCACGTGACACGACTACATTCAAGATGGATGCGGAATTGTGTTCTCGATTACAATTGTCATTGATGTTTGAAATGTATCTGCCTCGTCATTCATCGAGGGGTAACAGATTGATTAATACATTCGATTGAATCATGAAATGGAACTCTCCAAGTCATGCTTCGAATCATGCCGAGCGTTTGGACGAAGGGATCGGGGTCACGGTGACGGTGGGCAGCGTCGAGTGTGTGGTGCAGGCTATCAATCGTCAGCGGGAACCTTCTTCGCAAGAACTCGAAGCCGTCGAATAACTTACGAGTGGTCGTTGGGCCAGCTTCGGAAGAAGTGGACGAGGTGATGGGAGTCACGGTCGACGTCGGTGGAGGCGAGGAGCCGTCGGGTCGATTGCATCTCATATTGCAAGCTGAAGCCATCATTGGGCTGGACAGAAAGTCAGCAAGCGCAGAGTCGCTGCATAATCGGGAAGAACGCACCAGACTTGCTTGATCCAGGGAATGTAGTTGGCGGCTCGTTCGCACGCATCGGATGCGCGATCACATCGGGCAGCGCATACCTCGGGATTGTTATCCCACTGCGGACGACCGCCACGGTGAGGAGAGGCGATTGCCAGGGCGGCGAAAGAAGCGATAATAGCGGCGGTCTTCATCTTGCTGGTTGTTGGTAACGAGTGACGATGTTTTTGATCAACGAGTGGATTGTTTACAACGAGTGGAAGTTGTCTGAACCAGAAAGGACGATAACCGGAAGATCTACAGGGTAAATATATCGCGTTCCATCGTCGCCGTCGAGGCACAGACAACGAACGTTTTGTTCAGGGATGAATGTACGGAGGTCGAGATTTCCTTTGAAGTCGTTGGTGAAGCCAGCCATAAGCGTGCCACGCATCCATCTTCATCTCCACCCCATCAACGGTATTCGAATTCGTGAAAGCAGGCATCAGTTTTTCCTATTTCCCCACTCGCCGAAACCTCGGGCTTGTCATGGATCGTTTCGCCATAATCACATAATTTACCTTGTTGTTAGTCAACAGCTGATGAGATCTCCAAAGGGCGTTCAGTTTATTTTCAAGTAGATTTCTTCACTCTCACGGACAATGCCTATAAGGCCTCCCGCGCGCCGAACCTTATACATGCTGTAGTCCTTAAAATAGGAGGATCCTAACCATCTAGTAGAGTGCCTCCATAGTTTCTTCGTTCGACGAATACTTGGACAATTCTCCATGCAAATCCCCTCTCCTGACTAAATCCCTAGTTTTTTCGATGGTTTATCGCAAGTATGGTATGGTTGTATACCGAGTCATTCACGACTGCGCCTCGATTGCACACCGATAAACCGCATCGACCCCAATCTCCACTTGACAGGTCGCTTACAACGCTCTGGGTTGCCCAAAAGTATGTCAGGTGCAGGGTCCTGACGAACAACAGTCTGCAATCCGTAAGAAGAGATTGTTTGATGCCATGGTTGAGATGATATAACAATTTGATTAAGCCTCAGCCGTAAAAAAAAGAACGACTACAATTAAATAATCCATTTCTCCACCAAAAAATACCATTCTTCCTCCGCGATGCATGCATTCTGCTGATTCCTATCATACAGCCTTGATCCTCTCGAAACCCGTCGAACCATTTCCTTTAGATGCCACCAAGACCGGGGAGGGAGACTGCGCATTCTGTCAGAACATAACATTCCCCGTTAACATGATAGAAACTCACTGGTAGGAAGAGGGAGGGCCGAAGTGACGCCACCGATGACGGAGGTGACACCAATGGCCGAGGTGACGATGGAGCCGATTTCTAGAAATCCAAATCAATTTTCGTTGTCCGCATCATCTCATGAGAAGATCTACTCACCGGAGGTCAACCCCCCGACGACGCTCGTGTCCCCGATAGCTGCAACGTATCAGTTTATGCGTTCATCCATGCGCTCGTTGCGCAACCCAGATGTGCTCCTTACCGCTGGTGAGGATGCTGCCGATCTCGGAAGTGAGGCCGCCGACCTGAGAGGTGACACCTCCGACGAGTGAGGTGTCGCCAAGGACGGAGGTGACGACGCTACCGATCTCGCTGGTCAAGCCGCCGACGATGGAAGTATCGCCGAGAACGGAAGTGAGGATGCTGCCCACCCCTTCCAAGGGTATCAGTGGTGGAAACGCGACACGGACTGGGAACGCTAACCTGAGGTCAAGCCACCGATGACTGCGAATTGTCAGCAAAGTTGGTTGAGAAAGAAGGAGCTGGTCGTCTTACTGGAAGTGGGGAGCGAAAGCGGATTGGAGGTGATGCCAGCTGCAGGAAGTCAGCATGATTTGGTTTCTCACATCCATCTTGAAGCATTTCACTGACTTGGCAGGCTTGTCGGAAGGGAGGTCGGAAGCGTAGGCAAGCTGGTCGGGAGGGAAGTCGGCAAGCTGGTTGGGAGGGAAGTTGGCAAGCCTGTCGGAAGCGAAGTTGGCAGGCTTGTTGGGAGGGAAGTCGGCAAGCTTGTGGGGATGGAGGTTGGGAGGGAGATGGAGACGCTCGTGGTCGGAATCGGAAGGCTGGAGCTTGGAACGGAGACTGCTCGTCGTCAGAACACCATTCTGTTTTGATGCTCAAACGTTCACTCACTGGTGCTGATTCCAATGGAAGTCGGCGCAACCACGCTGGTCGGACCGGGCAAGGTGGAGGGCAAGAAGATACCACAGCGGGCATCACAGGCCTGGATAAGGGTTTGACTGAGTGTCTATCAGTTGATCGATCCATCAAGAGTGATGGAAGCAGCAATCACGAACCAGATCTGGTTCAAGAAAGGGATGATTTCAGAAGCAGCCTTGCACGAGTTGTAAGCGCGGTTGCAACGGCGTCGGCACTGGCGCTTGTTGATGACCTGTCGCTCAACAACAGGCGAGGCCAGAGCCCCGGCGATGAGGAGAGAAGCAATGGTGGCGGACTTCATCTTGAAATTTGAACGAATATGAGATAAGTTGAACGATTGAGCGAAAGAAGATGAGAATGGAACGATGCTGCTATGATGGAGAGAGTTGTATCTGAACGGTTCGCATGAAAAGCTTTATACCTGCGACCTGACCGAATGTTGGGTTCTCGTCGGTCGGTTCAGCCGTTTGGCATGCGTCATGCGTTGAAGCTCATGAAATTTACCATGTAGTGTGTACCTACCTGCGACCCGGCGAACCGGAGTGAAGCAAGGAGCAAGATGGTTTGCAATACCTGAGACAAGATTGTAGCCTCTTCGCGCATAGGGGCGTCACCTTGAGCTGATGGTATGGCTGATCGGAGAAACTTGCGTGGCCTTTTACGAGTTTGATCACAGCTGCCTCGAGAGTTGGAAGGCTAAAGTTCAAGACAATGCGGGCCGTAAAATTCAAATCTTCTCTGGGTTGTTCTTGCGGCTTCGCATCGTTCAGGTATAAACTACATGTTGAGCTTGGGAATTCTCATCAAACAGTCGAGTTCCGCATGCAACTTCTCGAGAGCTCCGTTTGCACATCGCAGTCGTGCACAGCTAGCCGTAGTCCATAGTGAAAAGTCCATCGACGATGATGCTGTTTGGTGCATGACCACGTTGCCGTTGACGTTCGTTCCGAGAAAATGTCTTTCATTGCGCAAATCAGATGGAGTTTGAGTGAAACATGTCGATCCATTGAGGCAGTAAATGTGGAAGCGAGAGGTCGTCAATATAATTTGAGACCTTCGGGGGTCGTTTGGAACAACGTTTTCTTCGAACCATGGCTCGGCTGCTGGTCCAATTACCCAAGCTGACAGTTCCTCCGATTCTTCAGAAAGAGCTGAACGTTCTGCAGATCACTATCAGCATCGGTTGACAGAGTGTGAGTACACGAAATTGAGGGAGAAGTTCAAGCGATTGACTTGAGTTTCTTCGGTTGATAACCCTAATTCGTTACAGTTTCGCCCCGCGCCCCGAACTCAACTACAATGACTTCAAATGCCATCGATCCGAGTGTACCAAAGTCTGAAGTTCGAGTCTCTGTTGATCACATGCAGATTGCTCGGTCAGTCAGCTGCGGATCATCATTTGAATGCTCCTGAGGGATCGAAAGTCCATGGATGCACATGCATCGAGCGTCGACTCATCATCCCTGTCTCTCAACCGAGTGATTGATGATATGGGGTGACGAAACAGGAATATGGCATTCTCTTCTCCTTTGCAAAAGACAGGTGTCAATTCATCGTCCTCTCTCTATCCATCCATTCGTTTGCACATCGATTGATGAGTGATCCATTTGCCGACAACTACTCTGCAAGAAAACAGGCGAACGCACTGCAGAGCTCCAGTCGAAAAGAATATAAAATGAAGGTTCAAAGCTCGAGCTCACGGATCACGACGACTGATGTTCGGAACCGCAGACCTTGCGCTTTCTTACTGTTCACGACAAAAACTCGGAGAAGATGGACACGGAACATCCATCTGCAAGACCGGTCTACAATCCGATGATACGAGACTTATAGACGCAATTGCTCGGACTACGAGTTGGAAATATACGCACCTCGAGGTTGTAAGGCACTGTTTTAGAGTGGCACGTCGCCACTGAAATCATGAATTGCAGCAGTCATCGGACTGTTCGGCCGAGACGCTCTGTCAAATTGTGCTGCCGAGGTCAGCCCATGTCGGATCATGGATCCATCTTGCAAGACACTTACGGTAATCATACAGCATCCCATTTCCATCCCTCGTGGCCTTTCGCCCGGAAATCCTCGCTTTGGAGGTTATGCAATTGATCAAATGGACAAGCGGGGGCTGGAATGAACCCATTGGTTAACAAAACGGTAAGCGGCACCATCGCATCGGCGTACGTTACCATCCTAGTGTATCATATCCGCTACGTTGGTGGGCATTTCTTCGACCACGGTGGAGTAGTAAACTGTAAGACGTCAGCAAACTTCCGGACGTCGGAAGGGTTCTCTAAACTCACGTTCGATGTCGCGCAAGATGCGCACTTCATCGTTGGTGACGAAGTTAATAGCTACGCCTTTGCGACCGAAGCGTCCCGAACGACCGATGCGATGGATGTAGTTCTCGCGGTTAGAAGGTAGGTCGTAGTTGATAACCAGACTAACCTGCTGAACATCGATACCACGTGCCCAGACATCGGTGCTGATCAATACCCGGGTGTGTGCTTGACGAAACTCGTTCATGATGCTGTCGCGCTCCTTCTGAGGCATCTCGCCGTGCATGCTTGAGACGGTGAAGTTGGCATCACGCATCTTCTCCGTCAGCCAATCAACCTTGCGACGAGTGTTGCAGAAGATGACGGATTGGGTGATGGTGAGGGTGTCGTAGAGATCGCACAAGGTATCAAACTTCCAATTCTCGTTGTCCAATGCGATGAAGTATTGCTTCAAGCCGTCCAGCGTAAGTTCGTCGCGCTTGACAAGAATGCGGACTGGATCGGTCATGAATTTGGTCGTCATGTCGAGAACATCGTAGGGGAGAGTGGCCGATACAACGACAACTTGGGTGGCAGGTGGGAGATAGCGGTAGACGTCGTAGATTTGCTCGCGGAAACCACGGTTGAGAAGCTCATCGGCCTCATCGAGGACGAGCATCTTGATATGACGGGTACGAAGATTGCGACGGCGAATCATATCGGCGACTCGACCAGGTGTGCCCGAAACCACGTGTTGACCGTAATCGAGCTTGCGGATATCTTCACCGACGTTCGTTCCACCGATACAGGCATGGCATTGAACACTCATGTAGTCTCCGAGCGCCAGGATGACCGACTGGATTTGAGTAGCGAGCTCGCGAGTCGGAGACAGGACGAGAGCTAAGCAAGCGTCAGTGAAGATCAAGTGCGGTGGGCGATATGAGCTTTGATACCTTGCGTCTCTCGGACAGCCGTATCGATGACCTGGAGGATCGAGATGCTAAAGGTAGCTGTCTTTCCTGTACCACTCTGTGCTTGAGCAATGGTATCGCGACCTTTGCAGATCTGTACGATGGCGCGAGACTGCACGGCTGAAGGCGACTCGTATCCGTAGGCGTATATTCCGCGCAACAAGTTTTCCTTGAGGTGCATGAGCTCAAATGTTGGCGCAACCGTCACCTCCTTCGACGTCGAAAACTCCATACGCTCCTCCATCTTGCGATCGATGCCTTCGTCGGCCATTTTGGGTGATGCTTGCCGTATCAATCGACTGGCAAATTGGTGGAGAGGTGATGGAAGACGGAAGGTGGGATGGACCTGCGGCAACAATATACACTCCCGAAAAAAAACCGGGGCTCGGATGGTCCACGGCGCGGCCCGCTCCCGCCAGAGATGCGACTCTAAAGTCTGAACGACAAGAAAGCCATGACATGTAAATCATATCCATTCGACACATCATCCAAACTACTTCATAACTCAATAACATTACCGATACCACTTACACTGCGGAGGCGAGAGGTGAAGAAGCGACGATCGGCCAGGCTCAGGAAGGCACAGGTGTAGGCCAACCGCTTCAGGCGACATTACTGTCAAGCTAATCTTCGTTATGATTTACGAAGACCTGCGCTTGCTGCATGAAGATATCGAGCGACTGGAGCAGGCCGTCTCGGATCGAGTGCTTTTGGACCCGCAAAATGTGTGTGACCCTTCAAAAACACGCTTGTGTGCAATATTGATCCGTACAGATTCGTTCCAGACTCGTCCGTGACCACGAAATCGCAAACTTCCTCCACCTCATCCAGTCGCAGTCCGAGCGCGCACTTAAAATTTACAACGATGAACAGTCCGCGCGCACGCGAGAAGTGCAGTACATCAGCACCGGTGATCCGTTCCAATCGTTCAACGAAGAGTTGAACCAGCTCCGCGACTTTCACAAACGCAATCCGAATGAGGCGGTTGAGAACCTGGAACGAGCCTACAAACGCACCGATGACACCGGCTTCAAATTTTCCGGCGACGTCGATGGCATGTTCACGGGCGAGGAGGGCCACGGCCGCTTCTTCGACTTGATCATGTTGCACGAGAACTTTCTGAACCTGCCCGGCGTCAAGGGTGCGCGCAAGTACACATACATGCAGTATCTCGACGTCTTCGATCAGTTCGACACCAAGAAATACCCCGTGGCCAGACAAGATCGGATTTCGGAGTCGTATTTCCAGTACGTCAGCTCATTGGCGCAGTATCTCGAGTCCTTCGTGCTACGCATTCGGCCAATCGAAGATTTGGACAAACTCTTCAAGACTTTCGACGATGACTTTGCAAAAGCATGGGATGAAGACACAGTGCCCGGGTGGGAGTCAACTCGGGCTGCAACGGTGGACAAGAACGGAGATGCACCCATGACCGAGGGCACGGGCGAAGGAATATGGTGCGCCGATTGCGAGAAGGAGTTCAAGAACGACAACGTCTACAAGTCGCACCTCGGCGGCAAGAAGCACATCAAGAACGCGAACGCGCGACAAGCGCAACAAAAGGCCGACGAAGCCTCCGCAACGAATGGGAATTCGGCATCTTCCGATACCATCGCCCGCATGAAAGAGCGAGCAGTTGCCGAGCGTGAGCACCGCGTACGCAAGCTCTGCAATGCGATGCAGACGCAGCGCACCGACACACGGGTCAACGTCGAACGCAAAGCCGGCATGACGGACAAAGAACGACAGGCCGAACTCGACGCCCTCTACGCAGAAGATGAGGAGATGACGGGCGCACGCGACGGAGACGAACAGGCAGGACCGGGCGAAGAGGACGGTGAAGAGAAGATCTACAACCCGCTGAAGCTGCCGCTCGCGTGGGACGGCAAACCCATCCCGTTCTGGCTGTACAAGCTGCACGGGCTGGGCGTCGAGTTCCCCTGCGAGATCTGCGGCAATTTCGTGTACATGGGCCGTCGCGCGTTCGACAAGCACTTTTCCGAGCAGCGTCACCTCTACGGCCTGCAGTGCCTGGGCGTCACCAAGCAGACGGGCCTCTTCCGCGAGATCACCCACATCGCCGACGCCGAGAAGCTGTGGGAGAAGCTCGAGAGGGATCGCGCCAGGGAGCTCGAGAAGAAGGGCGGGCAGGACGGATCCGGGGTGGTGGAGATGGAGGACAGCGAGGGGAACGTCATGCCGAAGAAGGTGTACGATGATTTGCTCAAGGCCGGCGTGCTCTGAAAGACGCGGACCGGAAGTTTGTTTTGATAACGATCGGCGGGGTCTGATTGCTGGGGCGAGGCGTCCGGCGATGGGATGAAAGCTTTCATGGATCGATGTCAGTTTTGACCAACAAAGGGGATCCTTCACGGGTCGTGTCTGTACTATACGTGGATAATTAAAAGCCTGCGGAAATTGTGCATTGGCATGCTGACTGTTGGAAATACCTCGCCGGTGATTGGTGATTTGAATGCAACTTCAGAACTTTGTTTGTCTATCTTCCTTAGGGTTGTGAATATTTGGCTGTCGAAACTGTTGCGACTAATAGTATGAGAACGCTGCAATTAATAAACCTCACCATTTTTTCAATATAGAAATCATAGCACAGAACAATGCCATTGATTATAATTCATATATCGAAGTCTGTGTATGTGTATGTGATACTTCTGTTTAATTTACCTTAGCCGTATGATCACCCAGCGATTCTCCCCTTTTGTATGTTACATAAATTGATATTACAAGCGAAATACGTCAGAGATCAATCTTGCAGATAGTCGACCTCTCAGAACTGTCTACGTGCCTAATGTTCCACCACTGAAGCTGGAGAATGTCACGGTATCCAAGTGCAGAGAACGACCTAGGTCACATGACCGGACACAAGTCCGGTCTGAGAGCACAGACCACGTGACTAGATCAACGTCGAGGGCCGCGGGAGGAAGCGCAACACATCCAATCAGTGGCGTACCACTTGCGTCAGAACTTGACAATCCCAACTTCGCCGCGATGTTTGTACGAACGCCTAGCAAATGAAAAGAAACATGAGAAATGCTAAGGTTCGGTGTGGAACACGGTCGAGAGCTGGCTGATGGGAATCCACCTCCTCCGGGCTAGCAAGATCATCGCGTCTCCCGGATGAAGTGGAAGCCGGAAGACTCGCGGTTCCTTCACAGCCCCTGCATCGCGAGTTGTATGTACGGTGTCAAGGAGAATTATAACCCGTTGAAAGAAACAACATTGGGCATACTAGTATCAGCTTACCCGTTGCGTTGATTTCGAGCTTGGATTATCAAACAACAGCTCTGCATTATGTCAAGTTTCTCCATGACGTCAATGATTCATCCACAATTGAATTGAAACGGATCCAAGCCTCCTGCGCCAATGAAATTGGATTTGATTACGGCGTCTGCTCATCTTCCAAAATTCAAATCCACGTGTCGAGCGACAGGGATGCGCTTTGCTACCCTTGCATCGAAGATGCTGCGACTCTGCACTGTCCTTCACGACTGTTTTGAAGACAAATTGAGGGTAAAACGGCATTGGTAGTGCCCGGATGACGGAAGGAGTGAGCTTCGGAAAACACAGTAGCCGTGCAAAAGTCGAGAGGGGCTGACATTCGCAGGCGCCCTGATTGGCCGACGAGCTAACGTGCGATCCAGACCACTCACTTCGAGGGAATGGTCAGCAATGCTACGTGCCGTAACCTTAAACATCTACCTACTCGGTGTACTGGGCATCGACTAGGCCTTTTACGGGAGCTCATCTCTGAAGGGCTTCCAGATCGGGCATGGCAGCAGCTGGTGATGTTCGATCGGAAGACATGCCATCCGGCCACGGACGAGGTACTTCAACTCGACCTCGCCCGCCTGATCTAGCAATTCCAGTTGCGCCCTGTTCATCACTTCCACACGTAAAGTCAAGAACAGTCAAGATGAAGGCCTCTACAGTCGTTGCATCCCTCGCGTCCGTCGCGGCCGTTTCGGCTCAGCGTCCCTCAGACATGTCCATCTGCGACTACTACACCACCGCGCTTCTCAAGGACAACAATGCCACCACGCAGCAGACCCTGCTCACCCTCCTTGTCAACACCGCCGTCATTGGCAACTACACTCAGCCCAATAAGGGTCCCGTGACCGGTATTCTCAACCCAGGTACCTACAATGGCACTGCTGTCAACCTCCTCCCCTACTTCAGCGGTGGGCTCGCCTCGAGCAACCGTGGCGGTAGCGCCGGTGTGTCGGTGAACTTCCTCGACGGTGGTGGGGCTGAGCCGCTCAAGAACAACATGCCCGCCAACGACAACACCAGCAACCAATAGTAAGTTGTTTCCCCGTCGTGAGAGCTGCATCGACATGACGCTGACGACGATTCCAGCAAGCTGTTGACCCACTTGTACTCCTACTTTGCCGTCCTGCTCGGGTGCTCCCAGTTCGGCAACACCACCGGCCAGTACGGCGGTCTTCCCCAGATGTACAATGTCCACAAGTACATGGCCTTGAACTCGTCCGAGGTGGGATACTTCATCAGCCAGGTCGGTGCTTCGGCCGCATCTTTCGGTGTGACCGACGACGATGTCAAGGCTGCCGGTAGCGCTCTCACCAATGCCTTCGACTACCGATGCGCTCCGGCAGCTGCCATCCCGCCCACCGCCAGCCCGGCGCTCCAGGCCATCTGCATCACCGATGACTGCCCTATCTCTCCCAATGCCACCTGTGCCGCTTACGCGGCCGTCCTCGAGCCCTCTGCCGTGAGTTCCAGCTCGGCCACCGGCAGCGCTTCTGCTTCCAGCTCCGGTACTGCTTCTGCCAGCGCCACCGTCACTCCCGGCAGCGGTGCCATCAAGGCTGCTCTGCCCATTGTCCCCATACTCTCCGCCCTCGGCTTCGGTGTTCTCGGCGCCATCGTCTACTTCTTGTAAGAGTTGATGGTTGGAGGAGAGTTGTGAGACGGATACGGAATGATGTGTAATGCTAGTTGTACATGTTTACATGTGACGATCGAATAATAATTAAATCAATTGAAGCTCATCAATCTGAGACATCATATTCCGCTTTATCATTTCACTCGTGACTGCGCGCAACATGGAGGTATGAAGCGAATGAGGTTGATCGCGACCAAGTGAGGAATGAAGCTATGTAGTGGTTGTCCGGGGTAGCCGAGCCTAAGGTGGCAAGGCCCCACCGACCTACCTCTTCTCCCCCTCACTGCTCCGAGCTTGATTATCTCATCGCTTCTGCCTTTGCTGCATCAACAATGCACTCTCGATATGAGACCAGCCCGAGGATGCGAGGCGTGTCGGGAGCGCCATATCAAATGCGTGATCGAATCCGGTGACGAGGCGTGTGCACGGTGTTCGGAAAGTGGACGCCGATGTCACTTCGGTCCTCGATTCAGATTCAAACGGGTCAACCACGTTGACTCGCCATCATCCGGTGTGCGTTCGAGGTACGAACTGAGATACCGTCCGGATCAGAAATGGGTCACCCCTCGGAAGACGCGTGGGTTGCACTGGAGAAGTGTATGAAGCAGGTTCGTTGACTCATCCGTCAGTGAACTTCATCCTCGAAGATGGTTCAGGGCTCGAATACGGTATTCCCGAGGACGGAGAGCCCGTGAACTTGACCAGAGAGGCCAGCACTCTCGGTGATTGCACGATTTTGAACGACATCGATGCCCATCCCACCACTCCGGCGATCGCTTCTTCCGAGAATCACCTCAGTCCAGTATCAGCACGTCCCCATCAATTTCAACGGGACTTCTGTGGAAATGGCATCAATCTTGAGGATTTTGCCTCGCCAGCCTCCATCTCGGAGCTCTCCAGACGACACGAGGAAGTCATATCTCCCACATTTTCCACTCCATTTCCCGCTGGAAGCACCGATGCAACGACACCAAACAGCCTCGCAACCCCCGGTGGAACGGTACGTCCGAATCTGTCACGACGTGAGGCCGACCTGATGCAGCATTTCATCCGCAAAATTGCCCCATGGGTATGTCATATCATGTTCCCACACTTCTATACGCACTGACGCTCCGCCAGATGGACGTTTGCGACCTGACATGTCAATTCACTCACGAAGTCCCTCGACGGGCTGTGCAGAAAAGGATGGTCCTCTTCGCCGTTCTGGCCGTATCTTCACGTCACCTCGCCATACTCGCTGGCCAGAGTGAGCCCGCCGAAGCCCAATTCTATCAAGGTCAATCTGTTCGACGGGTCATTGAGGCTTTGTCAGGTCCTCCCGAGGCTCTACAATGGGACGACAATCTCCTTTCGACCGTCGTATGTCTACGTCTGTACGAAGAGCTCGAGCATTCCACCGACGAGCGTCTGCACCTCCGCGGCATGAGTCGTCTGATAGCCGCCATCCCGGATTTTGCCCACTCCGGCGGCCTCGCTGAGGCTGCGTGCTGGCAGTCACTTCGTCAGGATATCTACATATCGCTCGTGCATGCCCAGCCTCCCAGTTTCCGTCTCGAGAGCTTCGAGCGCTCCGCCGTCTTCACATTTCGTGACGACGGTGCTTGCGCGAACATCATCATTCTGCTGTTTGCTAAGATCCTGCGCCAAACCTACACCGCGGGCATGCTGGACGATGCTGATGCGTGGCAGCAGCTGGAACTGGATGTCACGGCTTGGGACGAACGACGCTCCCGATTGTTCCAACCCATCTTTTACGAAGCCGCCGATGTGGCCGAGAACCGTCCTTTCCCAGTCATCCACATGATCACTCCTCCTCAGGTTGCCGCCTTGCAATACTATCACGCCTGCAAGACTTTTCTCACCTTGCACAGGCCGGCCGATAGAACGTTATCCGGATTTGGAGCAGCCAAACGAAGGCGTGCCGTAGAACGGGATGTCGCGCAGGAGGTGGGTGCGATTGTCGGACTGGCCGAGTCGAATCCGTTCGTCGAAAACGCCAACTTTACCGCATTACATCTCCTCCGCATGGCAGGCTATTGCATATCGAATCCCGTTCAACGCCGACGTGTATTGGCATTCCTCGGACATGTCGAGAGCAGCATGGGCTGGGGCACCTCGATGGTCGTCGCTCAACTGCAAGAACAATGGACCGACCTCGATGACCCGGGAGCTTGATTCTTTCGACCGTGATACGCCCGCCTGATCATTCATCTACCGAGATTCTCTTTAAAAATACATGCCATGATGAGTGGAAAAGTCGCCCGGGAACCCGGACCCATGCAAGAGCACTTCTTCGCATGGATCTTGTAATCCGTCTATTACCTCGTCAAAATGCGCCCAAGATCCGAATGTCGTCACCGTCTCATTCCACGAAGCCACGCAGTCTGCATCGAAGCGACTCGTCCAGACGATGAGTTGTCGCTTGGCTCGCATTCGCCTCGCTTAAATCTCAGCAAGGACGATTCGGTGTCGAAAAGGTTTATTACCAATGCTCAGTGGAAAACCGGGATCCCGTATCGTGATTGATAACCGAAACAGTACCATTGATTGTCCGTACGCATCCAACTCGAAGCGACCGCTCCCGATCGATTGGTGTTGTCTCGCATGCCCATGACGCTCACCGACAGGATGACCGTCGCTCTTCCGGAATCTTCATCGACGATGGCCGAACTGTTCGTCACTTCGATGCGAAAACTCGGGTTGCTTTCGGCGACCGCTCTGTGAAAGGCCAGGAAAGCGTCACGCCCGGTGCGCGTCGCTCCCTCGACGGTGACCTGAACTCCTTGGTGGACGCATTGCAGGAAAGGACTGTCGTACGCTCGCGCGTTCATCAACTCGAGCAGACGCCGGCTGCGGTATATCAAAAGCTCCTCGACCGAAGAAAAGGTGACGAATTGCGGCTGTCCGAGGCTCATGGTTCGTTGCGTTGCGTCTGTGGATGGGCGGAGACGTCAGTACGATGATCACCATAACCGTCTTTATACAGTCCCAACGTACGGACGAGATCCAGCTGTCCAGCTCGTCGACATGATCTTGCCAAGTCCAGAAGGTCTTGGAAAATTCATCGATGTCTGAACGATCGATTACGTCCATCACGCCCTGTATCTGGACAAATTTATCCCCAGAACTGATGCCTGGCTTGGCTGAATTGGCGGCCTGATGGAGCACAGGACAGGGCTACTGCCCATGCCCTCCCTGCACATTGTGAGCTAATTCGTCCTTGCGACTCTCCCTCGAGCCGTTCCGGATAATCCTTGGCGAATGATATCCTATCTTCACCTGCTCCATCTTCCATCAATTGGTAAGCATAGATCCGCTTACTTTGCGCGCGAGACTGCTTCCATCCGATCAATACCCGCTTCCATGGAACACTTGGCACATCTCTTTGCTTCGGAATCAGCCCGGTCTGGGATTCCTCTTCGCATCCACATGCCTACCCTGCGAGCCATCCAAGGTCATGCACACCGAAGGAATCTTGAATGCGTAGGGCTGAGGCTCGGTCCGTTGAAGGATAATCATGCAGGGTCGAAGCCTACCATTTCCCGAGCAAGGTATTTGATCCGCCTGGATGTCCAGCACTTCGATTCGCCATCCTACGCTTTTTCATCGTTTGGAGACTTCAAGGCCGGAACACCTTTTGCCGCTTCGGAACGCTGGGCGAAAGGCGGAGTTCGAATCATCGGCAATAGCTATATCCGGATCGAATCACGGCTGACGCATAACCATCCGCAAGCTGCGTCCGAAGACAATGAGTCGACAGAGGGCATATCACCCGTGCACCCCGCCAAGTGTGCCAACTCGTCCACGATGGAATCTACTCGACATCCCACGGCTACGGCCACGACATCCGACCCCGACGCGCTCATCGGTCAAAGCCACGTTAGTTACGTTTCATCTATCGGAGTAAAGCGGAGAAGGGTTAGGATGATGAACGATGAGCCACCTCTGCCAAGGCAACGCACCTTCGCTCCAAACCCGAATAGCTGGTTACAGATAAACGTTTCCGCTGTTGTGGAAACTTGCTTATGCCTCGATGCTAATTCCAACGTCACCGATCGACCCTTGCTGAGTTTTCCTCCGCATTGTTGTAACGCTGGCAGTTCTTCGCCCCGACGGTCCAACGCTTCCACCTCCTTTCCCCCTGAACCCTACCCATCACCATTCCGATCCCTCCACCAACATCTTCAAGCCCATGCAGTCGATGAGCTTTTTCTATCATGCGACCGGCATGTCGAAGATGCGAACGGGTGGCCTCAGCTCAGCGCAGATGATTTGATTTGTAAAGCTCGTGCCTTCACGTGGCTATGCATCGACTATTGATCCTCCATGGCACTACGGCTATGGGATGAGTAATTGGCTCGGCTCCCCGGTGATGAATGTGTCAATCTCTTATTAGAGGACTCCAGCCCGCCGCTGCGCAATATCCGCCTCCACGTTCGTATAACGAAAAGGTGAGCTGCGTAGAACATCGGTCGACGTTCACCGGGCTTGGGCCGCAGTAGTTGGTCGATGATCGGCCGCAGTGGTCGGGTACCTCGAAGGTTACGACGTCAGGCTGCTCTGTCGGCAGATCTGATACGCTCCACTTTGTCCGCCTGCAATCACGGGCATGCTCCGATTTCTGGACACGTCGTCCCGGAAAGGCAAGTCGCATTGCGAGCAGGATGAGCGAACGATATGCCAACGAGCGCGAGATGAGCCCGAGACCAATAAACATTCCGTGATGGGTCGAAGATCGTCGGGACCACTTGTTTGCAGCAAACGGCTGATTGTCGAAGCCGGATCCATCGTGGCCCCTTCAGCCCGCCCACCTTAACAATTACCTCATGGGGAGTCAGCGAAGCTTGCGTGGAACCGCCAGTCGGATCTCGAACCACGGTGTGAGAATCTGATTTATGAACGCCATCCATTCACCAAGTCACCCTACACGTGTTAGCTGACGGTCAAACGAAACCTTAAACGCCAATGCCAAGTCTTCTAACACCGTTCTAACGCGGTTTTAAGCTACCTGGCATAAGCAGCGAACGCCTCCCGTTCACGAGGCGAAGATCCGGTCGACGTCAAGCCACCGTTTCGCCTGCTGCGCCAGCCGTGTTCTCACCGGTAGTCGACTCGGTACCATTCTACCGCACCGCAATACTGCGCAGCCAAGACGACCACATCGAACGCAACACGGCCGCTACTCCGATTTCCTTCTGCAACAAGAGAACCATGGGACAGCCGCACGCGGGCGAAGGGTAGCCAAGAATGCTCCGGTGTTGTCGGAGTTTCCGTGAGGATTCATCGGCGTACGACGACGATGAAGAATAGAACGGGACGCCGCAGCAGCACTCCAATCATGATCCTCGATCCCAATCAACTCCGATATCCCTTGCACAAAATCTATCCTGACCCGAGAATTACCCGGATCCGAACTATGGCGCACTACGACGCTCCACGATGGCGGTGCTGCAACAACAGCAACAACAACATTATTAACTCCGCCGCAGCAGTATCAGTCATTCCCCAAATCCGCACGTAATGCCTGCAAGTGGATAATGTCACGCATCTCACGGAGAGCATCATCGACTTCATCATCGTCAACAATGACATCGAGGTCTTCGCCGTCGTCATAGTCTTGTGCGCTGCTCGATCTCCACCTACCACTTCGTTGCAACCTTGAACGGACCTTGCCCTAATTGTCGATTTTACTTCCAGAACCTTTGCTCCCTTCTTCCGCGCACGCGTTCATGCAGCCCTGTCTGCCGGATCTCGAACTGGGACGCCGGATACTTTCCCTCCCCCACTCTTCGGCCCGCTTCCGGCTTCCTTCCCGTCGTGGGTATTGTCGATGATAAATCAAAGTCAAGAGAAGTAGAGAGCGTGTGCCGAACAGCTTGGCAATTGACATCATCCTCGTTTGCCGCTTTGTCTGATTCCATCTTGTCGTCGTCGTTGTCGTCATCTCGATGCTACCGTGCGAGGATAGGAAGAGAGAAAAATGGGGAAAGCATGAGAAATGTTTGGAAGGCTGGTGGAGATTCCACAGAGACAGGATCGGATCCAACAACGAAGAAGGAGTGAAACTAGTCGGAAGCTTTCCGCCCGAGTTGGAATAGCGGTTGAAGGCTGGCTGGCGTTCAAGAGGGAGAAGTTGATACAGGGAAGCGATTCAGGATAATCTTTGCTAGGGTTGTCAAATGACTCGCAACTGAATCGGCAGAACATGATCTCCTCAAACCCAATGGCAAGGAAAGAAGGGATAACGAAGAGACTTGAGTTTCCATCGCGAGTCATGAACACCTTGATGGAACAATGGATGATATTTCACGGACCGTGTGCAATGACTCGAAAGTATTTGACATCTTCATTAGCCGAGATCATGAACCCAATGGACCGGGTTCACGCCCCCCTCTTCTCTCCACGATCAAGCCTTCGAACCGCCCAGACCACCCACTCGGATCTTCACGATTGACTGTGTGTGCTGCAAATGTAGGTTCATCGTTTCCGCTTCGCCTCGTGCATTGGTGAGCTCGGCGACATTCAACCTTCACTCTTCCCGGGGACCAAACTCTCCCTTCCGTCTTGCTTCAGCCTTCTCTCGATCGTTGTCCGATCCATCTCCGAAGATATAGGCCCCGGCAACCCCCGGACAGTCAGGATGGGTAGTGAGGATGAAGAGAATACTATCTGTCAAAATTTCAATCGCTTCCATCCACCCTGTGCTCTCTCGCTGAACTATTTTCGCTTGAAACGGTAAGCTCTTTGCGCAGGGAAAGGACGTCACCGCCAGTGTGCTGCGGAACGAAGCTCACCGGTTGGGGCCCTTCGATCGAAGTTGCTCACGACCCGCCTACCTCTCCATCCTGAAAGCAAGGAACACTGCACGCAAGGTCGGTCGGATCTGGAGAATGGCCAGACCGGTGAGTGAATCCAACAGACGATCCAACATGTCACATTCAACAAGACAACCGCACGGTCGATACAGACTCGATCGGTCCAATGTACACCGACAACGACCGAAATTCGTCCCATCACCACGAATAGGTCACACGGGCACGTTCCGTCGGTCGTACGTCGACGCCTTCGTCCGGCACCGTTGCGATTGAACAACGAGATTTCTCATCCATCAGCTCGATTCATCATGCACGAAAGTGCGTTTCGACCCACAGGTTCACCGGACCATCTTCAGTCCGATCCATGGGGTCGTAAACCGTCAAACAGAACGTTTTTCTCCATCTCATCGACGAATCCGGAATTCCATCCGCCTATTCCGTCATCCGTTCGAACAGTCAGTCAGCGTTTCGAGTAGGTCAGCAAGTCTGTCAGCAGCGAGCGAGATTCGTCCGGCCGTCCTTCTCAGCTGTCCCAACGGTCCGGCCGAACAATTTTTCGATTCATCCGGGATGGAAAAATTCCGCTCGTCGAGTGGGTGGGAGGAAAAGGCTCGAGGTTGGAGGGGTCGAGCAGCCGAACGGATTTCGACCGATGAGAGCCGAACAGACCGAGCCGAACGGGCAAGCGAGGAAGAATCCAAACAAGAGTCTCAAGAAATTGTTCGAACGTTCGAACGAACGACGAACCCCGCAAGCGATCGAACGAACACACCCTATTCCGTCCTTCGCTCTTCAGAACATGACAACCATCACAACCATTACCTCGAGAACAGCCTCCCAGCTCGGCGGAGCCGCCCAAGACCACCAATCCGCAGAACAGATCCAGATACACAATCACCAACAGAAGAAAGACGAACAAAACGACGAGGCGTACAGCAAACGATGTGTGAACACCAGACCTCTTCTCATCGCATCCTCCCTTCGCCTTCCTCCTGATCCATTCCAAGTCTCCCATAGGGATATCTCCGGAGGCATCTTCTGAAAAAACCACTCAAAGTCTCTGAAAAGCAGTTGCTCCGTAGGCAAGGAACTGAAGGAGGATGGGAAGCTGCAAATCTTCGAAGATGAGAACGTTCCATCTTTTCAACGATGACACCGGGCGAAAACATCGGGGTTCTGATGAGTTTGAACTCCGGATGGGACATTTTCGTATGGATGGTTTCGTCGAAGTCGTGCGAACTCGAAAGAGACTTTCGAGCGGTGTCACCTGGACTTTGTTCCGGGACTCCACGATGAGGTATCGAAGTCCTGCCTTCCGTTTCTATCTTTTCATCACTCTCTTTCTCGCCCTTGATGTGATTGAAACTTGATCGCGATCCTCCGCCTCCACGCAGTAATACTTTCTCTTCTCTGTGCTTCGTTGAAAACCTCGGCTGGATGGGAAATCGCGGGGAAAACGGTTTGGAGAAGGACTTGGTCGGCGCGGGCTCGATCGTCGGGTGGAAGAGGGAGCTGGAAGGTTGCTGTGCGAACGCTGAGTCGATGATTGTAGAGACTTGGATGGACCTCCTCCGGATACTCCCATTTTAGAGTATGGCACTGTCTGCACGCTCAAAGAATGGTATCTTCTAACTTGTTCCTTGGAACGTTCTTCGAGGATTATCTGCATTAAGTTGATAGGCGGAGGACGGGAGTGGCAGTTGTCCTTGGATTTGCTGTCATCGGCCCCGAGCGAAAGTGCTTTCGGGAACTTCGAAGAGGGTTGGAGGTTGGGATTGAATGGTACGGCGGAACATCCTCCAGTATGGACGATTGAAGGAATTTGGTGTAATTGTCGTGGGAATTTTGTTGACCATGCTCATAGGATGATTATAGGCTTGAGCGTGTGGCTTCATGTTTAATGGCCATTCAGAGAGAGTTTTATGTATGATCGAAATATAACCCAGCGTTTCACGGAGATGTCATGGTTGAAGCTGTGTGATTCCGAGTGCCTGAGGTTGAAAGTTGTGAAGTCAAGATATCGTCATATGGAGAATCACAGGTTAGTTGACCTCGCTCTTCAAGCTGTTCGAACATAACGGGATAGCCATATTAGAAGGGTAATTAGTAGCAGGGTGATGGCTGGCTTTTCGGACGAGTTTGAGGACATGCGACTTGTACCTGGATGAGTAAATGTGAGGAAACTGGAAGGTTTTGGTTTTCGAGAATGGTGTGAAAATGGTTGAGATAACCTATAGCCGAAAGTTCAAACAGTAGCAGGAAATACACCTATCCAAACGCACACCGATCGACTCCGCATTAAATGTTCGTGTACATACCTCTCCTCCATCATCCCATCATTCCAACCAAGTCGAAGTCCCCAGCAACAAAGTCCACATCTTCTTGACGCAGAGCGAGACCCTCGTGAGTCCCGGGTTACTGATCCCGGGGGGCAATTCGTTCCCGGAATCCCTCCGCATGCGCTTGACCACCTCGGCGATTCGCTCGAGGAGCACGATCTCGGGGCATCCGGCGGCGAGCTGACCCGCTTCGGCCGCACGTCCCGCGTCGATGGCCCAGAGGTACTGGGCTTTCGCCATGCGGCAGGCGTACCACCAGCTCGCGCGGTCGCACATCCAGTGGGCTTTGGTCGCGACCTTTTTCGGAGAAGAGGGTTAGCGCTGTTCGACTTGGGGGAAAGAGATGGGGACGTACGTCGAGGACGCCGCATATGGCCATGCTCTCCGTCATGGCGGTCACGCGCTCGATGGTGGCGGAGAGGCGGGGGTCGCCGAAGCTGGAGCGCTTGTCGGCGTCGGTCATGCGCACGGTGAGGTAGTCGAGGATGAGGTTGCTCTGGATCTGGGCGAAGCTCTCCGGCAGGGCCTTCATCCAGTGGTCCTCGCTCTTGACGCGGAAGTGGTCGTTCCACACGTCCAGGCCGGCCCAGAAGCGTTCCTGCGGCTGGAACGCGAGCTTGGATTTAGCGGAGAAGGCGTCAATGTCCGGGTAGTTGTGCGGTGCGTTGAGGGCGAGCTCGTACTGCTCCATCAGTGCATGGGCCATGATGTACTGCGCGAGAGGGGAGATTCTGGTCAGAGACGGGTGGTAGCGGTTGGGTTCGGCGAGGAGGAGGAAGAGGGCGTGCTGGAAGGAGACGTCGGTCGCGAGGGGGATGTACAGGTCTTCGTCGAAGCCGTCCAGCTCTTCCGCCGCGGTCATGTTGAAGTCGGTCTCCGATCCGGGCAGACGCACGCTCTTGAGCGCTTCCGGGATGCTGAGAGCTAGGTTGAAGACGATGCTGGCACGGATGAGTAAGCAGTAAAATGACCAGGCGGTGCGACATATCTCTTCCTCGAGTAGATAGACTTTTCGGCTCTTGTCGGTTCTGGAACTGACGGCACGGTATATGTCCACGACCTTCTTCGCATCCGAAATGGTCATCTTGTTGAGTTCCTCCAGCGCCCATGCGGTGGAAACGTAATCGTTCGACCACAGGCCATACTCTATGAGCATCATGCGGGTCTGAAAACTTGTGAGCAATGAACGGGACGGAATATCGAGTACTCTGCAAGGACCGGTGTGGATATTCATCGTGGGCGAGGAGGAGAAAGAGCGGAGTGCAGCGTCGAAGAATTGTTTCGACGCTTCCACGTATTCTCTGATGGCAATACCAGCCAAGGCAGCCATGGCCAACAATCGTCCATTCCGCACCCAGTCGATGCGAGCGGTGGAATGATGTATGAAGGAGAATCTCCGCATCTGGAATTCGACATGATGTGCTGCGCAGAAGTTGAATGCCTCTCGACGCTCGGAGGGGAGCTTCGTCCGCTCGAAGAGGATATCTAGGCAGTGTTGGCAGACAACGGATGTGGTTCCGCAATCGGGGCAGATGCCATCTCCTGTGCCCGTGAGGGAAGAGGGTGAATCTTTCGATCCTGATTCCGAGACGTCGTCGCCGGAACCACGATCCTTTATCTTCGGGTCCAGACCTCGACGAGGCCGACGCCGTTTCTTATTCGGATCCGGTAGATGGACTTCTTCATGACGTTTCAGGACGTCGGTTCGATGAAAACGCATCCCACAACCGGGAAAGTCGCAGGCGTATCGAGGTTTTGCATGGGTGAGTTCATGGCGACGTCGATGATCCTCCCTTTTAAAAGTAGCGGTACAATGGCAACAACGAAATGCATAAAGCTCATGCTCCATGTTCACCGGTCGGGATGCATGTCGAATGGCATCCATGCTGGATCGGATATCGGACTGGACCAGGTCGAGTCCTGAGGATCCGAGACCAGGTTTGGGGGCGAATGATTAGTCATTGTTTCGCTGACTACGACGGTGAAAGGCGTGTAGCGCGTTTGGCGAACACGATAGCGTTTGCTCTAAATTCAGCTGTGGCCTCTCGCTTCTGCTTTTCCCTCGTTCGCGGTCACCGTTCCGCTGGGCATTTCGCATTCGCGAACCAGGACTTGTGACGTGTCCGTGCCAGTGTTTTTTTGAGGAATCTAGCCCAAGTGGGAGTGCATTCGACTTCGATGCCGATGACGTGAAGTGATGCTCGTTCGTAGACAAAACGGAGAGTGCAGCCTCGCCTATGTTGGATATTGGTCGTTCTTAATATCAATCCCATGTCATGTAATCACTGCCTAACTTCCACCGTAGATTTACCGTGGAGGGTGTCCTTACTCTGGGGTCGACAAGTTCGGTATCATTACGGTGGAGGATGATCTTGAGCAATATCCACGTCGTATTTTTTGATTTGAGAGCTGAAAACTCTCCTTCGACGCCATGGAGGTAACCTAGCCACGGCCAAGGTCGAAGTATATCCTGGGCATCAGCCATGTTCATTCGGAGATATGTCGGCTTCTGACGTTCCGTGCATAAAAATGATGGTGATCCGAGTCGATTGTTGTGCACATCCAAGTCATTGGTGGGAAAGAAGTAGGACTACCCTCATCGATCGACGTGCCATTCAGGAGGCCATTGCATCTTTCGCTTTCGCACGCCGTTCGGCCCAGTCGATCGGTAAGGTGAAATCCGGCGGTATTGCGTATTGCCCAAAGCAACGACCCGGCTCGACGCAGCCATCCAATCCACACCGCCCATACAAGCGACAGTAACACTCTTTCGTACTCGGGCAAGCCATGTTGTTGAGCGAGTCCAGGTCTATCTCGGCGCCGTCACGGGGTAAGAAGAGGATGTGCCACATGTAGGATAGGATACGCCCGGCGATACGGTCATCCTGAGGAGCGACGTCGACGTTGCCGGGATCAAGTCTGGTGTCCAACAACCATTGCCGGATGGCTACGTACTCCTCTTTTGTGTGTTGTCGAATGTTCTCCCGAGCCACGACAAATTGAGCGCAGCATTGCGAGCGTATGGCATCGCTACGACCGGGACGCAAACGACCGCCTGCGACGACGGTCTGTGAAGCCTCTCGATGAACATCGTCGGCTAGATCTTGCAACATCTTGACTGATGCCGATCCTCCGAACAACGATGATAGGGCGGTTGCCAGAGCAGCGTCCGACTTGGCCCGGGCATCCCAAGGCGAGAAGTAAGCGTTGAAGGTGGTCTCAAAGCTGCCCTGGGCGGGACCATAAGAGGCATCGCAGGTACTCGCACTCCAATCGCAACGCATGTTGTGATAACCCGATACCTCCAGTGCTGATGAAACATTCAACGTGCGCAGCAGATCGGCGTTGTCGTAATCCGGAGCATCGTTGTGCCATGCGAACCGTGAGCCGTGAACGAAGACCATCCCCGCCGCAGGAAGCTGATCGTAGTTATCGATGATGAAGGTCAGATATGCCATCGATTCGTGACCACGGTTGGCCGGGAGTTGCAGATGTTTTGATGATCCCTCGCCGGCCTCATCGGCGTTGTACATGCATACGTGGTATTTACGCTCGAGGGACTTCAGCCAACCCTCCTCGCCATCCGCTGCAACTCGTGATACCACCAAAGCCGGTTTCTGGCTATTCTTCAAACCTGGGCAGACTCCTTCACCGGATGATGGATGATTCGTCGAGATGGATCTGTACCTGATCGTCGTCCATGCGAAGCGCTTTCCTTGCCCGGATCCTGATCGAGTGCTTGACAGATTGAGATATACCACCAGGAATAGGGCGAAGACGAAGACGGATAGATTCACGCAATGCCGTCTTCTGTAGAACATGTTGGCGACTGGAATCAGGACAACATGTTCGAATGACGGATCACGAAGTCACCCCGAGTCGTCGAAATTAAACGAAGACTCGCTTATGTAACTCGGTGGTTTGAAACTTCGGCTGACAATTCAAAGGAGACAAATTTCATCTGCAGAGGTTTGGAAGCAATAATATGTAGGTGGGCTAGGTATGGATCATCATCCTATAATCCGTAGAGGGTTGCCCTAATCCGTGAACCCTGATCCTCACCAAACAGGGTAAGCATGATTGGAAAAAAGATTATCCCGACTTCCTCTATCCTCGACAAATGCGAAGCTTTTTCTAAGAAAGTCTTGTACTGTTTGAGGCGTCGAGGCTAAGCCTGCGATGGGAGAGACGATACATCTACATTTTCAAGAGGAGCGATGGCACTCCTTGCAGTCTAGTTTGCTACGGAAACGAAGCTGTCGGTTGTGATCATTAATTCCGATAGACTCGTCATCAGCCTCACACTCTCCGTCTAAAACCCCTCGTGAGATCCGTACACTGAACCCAGAAGCCCAAAACGAACCGACCGAACACCTCGCTAAACCCGAAACGCAAGCCCTGAGGGAAGTGGAAAGGACAATCTTCAAACCGCGAGCTCCTTCTCCAGAACAGCATTGACGAGCCCCTGCCTCCCACTCTCCGCGATCCTAGCCGCGATCGTCTCACCCACCACCTCCGCGAGCCTCTCCTTCAGAGCCTCCCCTTCAGGATGTCCGTTCGCCGCGGCTCCACCGCCCCTGACAGCGTCGGCCTCGAGCATCTCCAGAGCCCGCATGATGGCCTGGACGACGTACTCGGCCTGCTCGCGACGGGTATCGTCCGCCAAACCCGCAGCGAGGTGCGCGTCGTACGCCCGGAGGTTGGGGAGCACAAGCGCGCGCACACCCGCCGAGCCGATGATGTCGCTGAGGCCGCGCAGGGCGCCATAGTGGGTGCCGAACGGTTTGTGGGTGTCGAGGAAGTGGCGCAGGCAGGCGCGCGCGACCCGTGGTTTGAGCGTCGAGGCGCTGGAGGCATGGCGGCGGGCGATGCCGGCGAGGAGGCTGGAGGCGAAGTCCCGCAGCGCGAAGTGCGTCGTTGGGCCGTCCGTGTTGGGCGATCCCAGGCGTTTGCTCACCAGGCAGGTGAGCACCGAGGGGACCACGCCGGGGATGTAGGGTGCGATGTAGAGGCTGGGGTTCTCCAGTATGGCGGCGATGAGCTGCATGCTTTGCGTGAGGGTGAAGAGGGATTTGAGATTGTGCGTGACCTTATCAGCGACGAATTGGACAAAGTACGGTACGAGTTGGTGGAGACCGGGATCCGTTCGAAGTGAACTCAGCGCCGCAGTACGATACTCGTCGTTGTTCTCGTCCCAAATCGCGCCGCATGACCGTTCGAAGTACAGTTGCAGCTCTCGGGAGAGCACATGTTTGATGAGAGGCTTGACAGCGATGTTGTCATTGCCGCCGAGTGCGGCGATGGTTGTGTTCGCGTTCTGACCCTTGGCCGCCAGCTCTTGATTGCGCTGATCCGCCTGAGTGGGATTCTGCGGTATGCTGGGCTGAACGCCTTCCACAGCCAACCAGTGAGCCGTGATGCTGATCTCACGGGGTACCTTGGGAAGTGGTGCGTTTATGAGTTTCTCGAAATCCACCTCTTCATCCTCGACGTAGAACAACGGCTGGCCGGGACCTATCGAAGCCTCGCCGAAGCGCAGTGGTCTGGTAGATTCGTAACCGTACAGTGGCTCGACATCCAGTAGACGCAATGCTTGAGAGATATCCTGAGTCGTCAATGTCGTTCGCTTCCCATGGCGCATGAATTTCAGGGCTTCTTCCAGGACCTGACTGATGCGGTATTCGACATCGCGCGCAAGATGTTCTGCCACCTCCTTGTTCAACGCGGCAATTCCTACGGACTCGGCGACGTCCGTCACATTTTCAGGATTCCACACAGAGGATGACATGATGCGCTCCGAAGGGATGATGGTTTTGGAAGCTCGAGTCGAATGTGAGAGGAAGAACCCGTCGGCAGACAGACGAATGGCCAGACGATGGAATGGGTGGAAATGGCAGAATTGAGAAGATTAATCACCCCATGTATTCGCGGCTGATGCTCGGGCATGCCTTGCGACAAAGCACTGAAGTGAGCGAAGATTTGGGTCGAGGTTTGATGGATACTCTCAAAAGAGAAAGATGCAGGGCAACGCGACGCTGAAGTGGACGCGGGTGCGGGACGGAAAAGCCGCGCTAGTTCGATGTGTTTGCCTCAGGCAACCGTTTGTTGCACATTCATATCAAACCGCATCTACGGAAAAACCAGCTACAGCCTCCCACCAAAGCTGTACAGCCGGAGAATATGACTACAGAGCCATACTCGCTGTCATACACCGAATCGGTACCACTTTTCAAGAGTTTTCCACCTTCGAGCAAGGCCTCGCTCAATGGGCCTGAGATTACGGCGCCAATTCCACGACCAGCAGCCAGGAAACTGAAGACCATGTTTGCATCCGCACCTTCATGGTGCCTTTGAACGTCTTTGATCATTCCTCCCCAAGTGGTCGAGAATGAGCTCGCAAACAGACCGTACAACAGACTGAAAGCGAGCAATGGTGCGACAGAGGTGGAACAGCCCCAGAGTGCCAGGACCGTCAATCCAGCACACAAACTGATTCCCAGAATGATCGCAGTCACGTCGAATCGATCCACCAGAGCTCCGACAGCGACGCAGCCGAAGATCGATGCAAGGTTGACCATCAGAAGTGTCAAAGACCCGATCGTCGAGTCGAGGCCGAGCGAGCGCGCAAAGGTAGGGAGATAAAATGGGGGCAGGAAGTATCCCAGAGCTTGAATCACCGTCGTAAATAGAAAAGCCCAAAACAGCGGTGCGCGAAGGAACGATACGTTGACAGGGCGAGCCGTATGCGCCGCCGAGACGGGCAATCGGGGTTGCAGGAAGTGCAACATCGGCGCCGTGAGAACGATGATGATCCCAGCGATGATCCTCAGAGTCTACCGCATCCAGTCAGCCTTTCACTCACTCCCACGTACACGAGCGACTCACCCATCTGAACCCAACCCTTTCAAGCAACGGCTGAATGATCAACGGCATCAGCACCCCACCCGTCCCGTCCCCAGCCCACATGATCCCAATCGCCCACCCCTTCCTCCTCACAAACCACTCATCAAGATAAGTAATCGTCGGCGTAACCAACCCATTCCCAGCAATCGCATATATCACCCCCTGGCAAACCACCAGCTCCCCCACCGTTTTCGCGAAGCTCGCTCCCACCAGCGCAGCGGCAGCCAAAGGCAATCCCCCGTAAAGCGACCACCTCCTCGTTTTCGGCCAACGCTGAAAAACCCAGAAGTAAGCCGGCATGAGCAGGTACATCAGCCCCGTCGCCGTCGTGCCTATCGCGGGGATCCCCGAGGGTTGCGACGCGAAGGGTTCGTGGGTGAGGTAGTGCTCCTGCAGCACGCCGAAGGAGAAGGCGAAACCCCACACCAGCACGTTGGCCGTGAAGCAACCCAGGAACATTACACTTGATAGGCATTTTATATACTTTGGACCTCTGCTCCTTTATTCTTGGGATGCAAGAGG
>JAOSBP010159684.1:0-19326 GCA_027563825.1 Erythroxylum mucronatum
CAGACCTCAGCGCTTTTCCCGAGGAGGTCACGACAACCACGCTCGGTGTAGACGACTTGGTCAGGCACTGCTACGCTGTGGGCTATGTTCAGATTAGCAACGATATCCCGATGGGCGCAGGCACTCCGGGTTCGCTCGCCATGATCTCCTTGCCAACCACTATGGCTGTCGGTGCCCCTGCTGTGCCCGGCGAGGCCAATGTCGACGACAAGGCAGGAGAAGGGCTGGGCGCGGCGCTCGTTCAAGATGTCGTCGAGCGCCGGTCGGCGCCGGCCCCCTGGTTCCCTCCGGTCGGCTTCGCAACTCTCCTGGCTGTTGAGCTTGGTCAGGCTCTCAGCTTCGACCCCATTGCTCCGGATAGCACGGTCGAAGATGAGGGCCGGTGGGATGCTTACGACCCAAGCGCTACTGCGGGTGCTGAGGAAGAGCTCGAGGCCATGGGATGGTCGGAGAAGGATCTTTACGCGTATCTCAACTTAGTGTGAGCGGATGATGAGACGATGGGGCAGCGGTAGATAGTTTTCAATAAGAGTTTTCGGCCAGACTTTTTTTATTTCAAATTCTATTCACTAATGTAGGAGTAGTAGTAGGAGCAGGAGCAGTAGTAGGAGTAGTAGTAGGAGTAGGAGCAGTAGTAGGAGTAGTAGTAGGAGCAGGAGCAGTAGTAGGAGTAGTAGTAGGAGTATTAGTAGGAGTAGTAGTAGGAGTATTAGTAGGAGTAGTAGTAGGAGTATTAGTAGGAGTATTAGTAGGAGCAGTAATAGGAGTAGTAATAGAAGTAGGAGTAGTAAGAGCAGGAGTAGTAGTAGAAGTAGTAGTAAGAGTAGTAGTAGGAGCAGTAGTAGGAGCAGGAGCAGTAATAGGAGTAGTAGTAGGAGCAGTAGTAGTAGTAGGAGTAGTAGTAGGAGTAGTAGTAATAGTAGGAGTAGTAGCAGGAGCAGTAGTAGGAGCAGTAGCAGGAGCACCAGCAGACAGTTACGCAGTAGCAGGAGCACTAGCACACAGATACGCAGTCGTAGTCACAGAAGTCGAATTCGAATTCGAATTCGAAGAGGAAGAACAGCGCTGATTCGAAGAAGACGACCAGGGCGAATTCGAAGAAGACCAGCGCCAATTCAAAACAGAAGACCAGCGTCAATTCAAAACAGAAGACCAGCGCCGATTCGAAGAAGAAGACCAGCGCCGATTCGAAGAAGAAGACCAGCGCCGATTCGAAGAAGAAGACTAGCGCCGATTCGAAGAAGAAGAGCAGGAGTACCAGCAGACAGCTACGTAGTAGCAGGAGCAGTAGCAGGAGCTCCAGCAGGAGCACCAGCAGGAGCACCAGCAGACAGCAACGCAGTCGCAGTCGCAGAAGTCGAAGTCGAATTCCAATTCTAATTCGAAGAGGAGGAGCAGGAGCACCACTAGACAGCTACGCAGGAGCAGGAGCAGTAGCAGGAGTACTAGCAGACAGCTACATAGTAGCAGAAGCACCAGCAGGAGCACCAGCTAACAGTTACGCAGTCGCAGTCGCAGAAGTCGAATTCCAATTCGAAGAGGAAGACCATATCGACTTTGACGCCGGTCTTTTTGCAACAGAAATGATCTGAATCCCAATTTTGGAATGTTCGAGGAAGCGCCGGGCCGAATGGTAAACCGCAATGTCATAGTCCTTCACGCGATTGGGGAGATTCATACGCAGCTGTGCGGCGAGGCAAATGGCCCCGAAACCTGGACGACCGCCCAAACGCCTACACGGTTGCTACACCACTTCCAAGAGGCAAACACCACCTGAAGCGCTCTGGAATTCATTCCTCTTCACCGGAACCATGTTTATTGGTGAATATGATAGCATGGATGGAAACCATTGCCGCCCCTGTGCCGTCAAACCTGCTTTCTGATTGAGGCTCATTTCACAGGCATGGGTTCCCACGATAGCCGCCGATCAAGTCCAAATCGGTGGGGTAACATCATGTTGTTTTCCCGGTTTGCCGTCTTCCCGGACCAGCCTTTCAATAATGTACGTCAGGGAACCCACAGAACGTGCACTGCTTGGCTCCTTGCTGGAATCTTCCACCCCATCTCCCGTCCTCTACTCTGATACACTCCGCCGCCGCCACCGCCGCCGACGACGACGACCAACCGAGATCTCAAGAAATGTGTGTCCGCTGTTCGAGACTGACACAAACATTGGAACCGTCCGATCAACTGCTCAATTTTTGTGGTCAGAAGCAAAAGTGTCAACGGCGTTGAATTGCTCGTCCAACCTCCTTGCATTCCTCGCTTATGTACCAAACATGCCATAGCCCTTGCTTCCAATGTAAGGACCAATAGTCTCTCTACGCAAGGACAACTCTCAGCGCATGAGTCGGGTGGAGACAGTCCAAACAATTCTTAAGCCAGCGCATTCGCCTCGAGCATAGATTTCCTCTCAATTCTTAACTCTCCCGCTCCGTTGTTTTGCCTCATACAGTCTCAATTTTCCGCGCAACTCTGAGATGACTCCACAATCGACCGCCGAAGCAACGGGATCCCCACCCAAGACACCGGCCAATGCTCCAATGGAGCCAAGGACTGAAACCTCTCGTGTGCCGAAGAGCTCCGCAGCCCGTCGTCCAACGCCCTTGACCATCCCTCCGGTCACGATGCCGCTCACCGCTCAACACGCCTCGATCCCCTGCAACGACTGCGAGGGCGGAGCCATCAAGGAGGAACCCCTCGATCTCCGCCACGACAGCGCCGTCCCTCATCAAGCCGAAGGCTTCCCAGCCGACCTACCAGCGGTCAAGCAGGAGGAGCCCCTCAATCCCCGCCACAACAGTGCCACCCGTCATCAAGCCGAAGGCTTCCCAGCCGCCAACCCACCGGCAGTCAAGCAGGAGGACTTCGACTTCGACCTCGACCTCGACCTCCCCGGAGTTCCACGAACCCCATGTTCGACGCCGGTGGAATCCCCCTCGACCTCCGAAACCTTCCCCCAGCTGCAGCAGCCGCAGACGCAAACCCACAAACGCAGCCAAGCAAGCTACAACCTCTTCCCCCAACTCCTCCCCTATCCACCCATCCTCCACTCCGTCATGCCCCGCACCACGCCCCGCCCTTCCCGTCACCGCGATCTCTCCCAGTCGGACATCGCCCCCTTCGACCTCTCCGCCCTCGACATCCCCCGCCCAACACCACCGGGCGGGATCGTGCGTTCGCGCGCCTCGACTTTCGCGGGCAACTGGTCCCCCACCGGCGGCATGATCCCGGCTTCCGCCGCCCTATCCTCCGGTCAGTCCTCGCCTTACTACGCCAACAGCTGGACCCCACCCGCCGCGCCCCCGAGCACGCCCGTCACGGGATCTTATCCTTCTTCTCCTTCTTATCCTCATCCTCCCTCCCCCGCCGATACCCGCTGGTCGGACGACACCGTCATCGCTTCCCCCGGTCTGACCAAGGTGGGCAGGTCGATCGAGCTCGTACGTCGCGACGCTTCCTCCGGGAATGCCAATGGGTTGAAGGAGTATCCCGATTGTTTCTTCGAGTACGATGATGATGACGCCGCTGCTGATGATTATGGGGCTTTGCTCGGGCCGAAGATGAGGAAGAGGGGTTGGAGTGAGGGTGGTGGTCGCAAGGGGGAGGGGGATTGGGGCCGTTGGTTCTGCTGTGGGGCCAGGAAGGAGGAGAAGGCCGCTTGGGCTGAGTGAGCGCTGTAGTCAAACTGGTTGAAGCATCCGTGATGGTGCCTTTTGCGATGATTGGTGAACGCATGTACGCTTAATGACTATCGAGTCGTGTTTCAATGTCCAGCCTTTTCATTATACATCGGTCTTGTCTTCTCATGTCGTTGTAGTGTGAAGTCCAAGTCCACGGACAGTTATCGCCTGTCGGAGCTGCTTCACCCCTTCAAGACGTGGCATCTATTCGGTCACCTTCCCGGCAAGCACGCAAGCTACACCTACCGGGAGAGAGTAGAGGAGCACATGGAATGTCCACAGTTTCATGACGCAGTGGATCGGACTTCGAGGTCCGTTCTTTCATTATCACGGAGCACAGTGGATGCTACTTCGTCTACGTCTAGAAGTTGCCTTCCCGAAAACTCGGGCTGCCTCTGTCATTTGTGAACACTCGCGCTCAGAGGTAGAATATGCTTCGTCAATATGCACCTTCTCACATCCTGCTTCGACATTCCAAGATACGTATGTCTTTTGCTCTTGGCCCATCGTGACGTTCGGTCACTGTGCTGTTTCTTCTCATCAGACTCGACGAAATATTTCCCCTTGCCGAGGTGATCAAGTCATATGCTCTTCATCTCTTTCATTGCGTCTTTTGCGAGCCTTTATCCGTGTGCGACGTAGCTCCTATGCTGTGGGACGATTACAGTACCCGCTCTCGACTTCGGCATGGTGCCGTGTGACAATCTCGACGCGTTGACTCGTGTGTTCCTGAAAAGATAATATTGTCGTGAGTCATTCATGATTGGCAAGCATCTCTTTCGCATACACGGATGCTGAGAACGAAAGCAATGACGATGATGCGCCGGTCTCGAGGTTCACCGAGGAAGTTCAGCGCTTGGCAACGGTTCGTCTGCTTATGAAGCACGCGACGAAGACGTCACCATGGTCCTTTTCCTCCACGGAATGTATTATTACGATGTCACATCGAAGTACTGAGATATCACGATACAAACTATGGAATTCAGAGCGACTCCGGGGGTTCCGCGCCCTAGGAATGTCTGAAATGAAACAACGGCGAGTATTGACAGCTCGACACGTGATAAAAAAGACGAACAGCCGAAGATACGTCAGATGAGACACCCGGCAGTGGTATCTCCTCTGCACCGAAGCATCCATCACTCCCCTCTACCTAGGATTCGTGTCTATCCGCCTTCCGGCGCAATGGATAAGCTCAACACTGTATTTCTGTCCCGTATTCAATTCAAAAAAGGAACCAATCTTGACAGTGGATGACCTGTACAGGTTGAACTCGCCTGAAAGGTCATAGATACTGCAGAAAAAGGTCGATCTTTAACGATTTGTTCTGTTGCTTCATCTGCAGATATGGAGTATTTCGAGACCAATCCACGGCCGATCAGCCTCAATCGTATGAACACTCTGGCTCGTGCGTTCATCGATCAACATTCAAAGGATATGCGACGTGTTGCGCTCGTCACTTCAGGCGGAACAACGGTTCCTCTGGAAAATCAAACCGTACGCTTCATTGATAATTTCTCCGCCGGGACACGAGGAGCTACGAGCGCCGAGTACTTTCTGGAAAATGGATACGCTGTGATATTCCTACATCGGCAATTTTCGCTCCTTCCTTACAGTCGGCATTACTCCCATTCGACGAACTGTTTCCTCGACTTCATGACCTATAATGAATCCGGCGATGTGGTCGTCGACCTCGAATATCAGGAACAAATGTCCAACGTCCTACGGAAATACCATCGCGCCAAACAGGAGAATGCGCTCCTGCTCCTCTCCTTCACCACGGTGAACGAGTACCTTTGGTACCTCCGCGATCTCGCCATGCTGATGCAACCCCTGGGAGCCGGCGGACTGTTCTACCTCGCAGCAGCGGTATCCGACTTCTTCGTGCCCGCCCAACGCATGGTGGAGCACAAGATCCAATCATCCGAGGATTTCAACCCCAAGAAAGCCCCCAACGGCGTCGAAGCCCACATCGAAGGAGCAGCACCCGCGACGGCGTCACCGGGGTCGTCGAACCGCCTCCCCGCCGCACACATGGAAGGCAAATCCCTCATCATCGACCTGGATCCCGTACCCAAATTCCTCAAACTCCTCGTCGACCGCTGGGCCCCCCGCGCAATGATCGTGAGCTTCAAGCTCGAGACCGACCCGGACCTGCTCTCGATCAAGGCCAAAACCGCGCTGGACAAGTACGCGCACCACCTCGTCATCGGGAACCTGCTCAACACGCGCAAGTGGGAGGTGCTGTTCGTCTCCACCGCGGAGGGAGAGAAGTGGCTCCGCGTTCCCGCCGCGCGTCGCACGAAGAGCATCTCGGGCATGACGGACGATGGGAGGATGGGTTTGGGGTCGGCTTTCGTGGAACCCGCTATCGAGATCGAGTCGTGGATTGTGCCGGAGGTGAAGGCTTTGCATACGAAATTGATCGAGGCTGGGAGGAAGGAGATGTGATTGGAGATGGGAGAAGCTGTTCTTGCCTTTCCGTAATCCATCCAGGGTGTTGGTTGACACCATTTGGTTTGTGTTGAACTGTTTGCAGTTCGAGACGCTATAGCAGTATGTTAATTTCCACGACTCGTGTAATACATGCTTTATTGTTTGAAGTGTTGACCTGTCAATCATCAACGGCCTTAGGGTTGAGCAAGTTCCAATTGTAAATTGGCATGTTCCTGCCGAATCAACGTTACACTCTTTCCTCGTACGAATATTTCACGTTCTCAAGGGATATGTAGTTGTGATTTGGATTCATCTCAGCATCTTGTAGCCAACATAGATGTTCTATCTTTCATGCATATTCCCGTGTATTTTCTTTGTTCATCGTCACACAGCAGAAGCAAAGCCGAGGATCGGTTGCTGGGTCGACAGGGACAAGAACCATGGCGGGACTTTGCATGAATCGCGTGTAACAAGATAGTAGACTCGACTACAATTCTATCCGCCGAGTCATTCAACCCATATGGGCAGATTTTCAAGTTGAAATGCCCCCAGTATCGTCATACTTTGCCCTTGCCGGGGAAATTGACCGGGTGGTCTCGAGCCCTTACCCGACCCAGCTAAAGGTATCGATTACCTCGACACTCACCTCTACTCCATCCTGACCTCGACAACAGACCCTTCATGAACTGCTGAGTTCAAAATGCACACATTCAGATCTCCACATTTGGGCGCTCTCAAACCCATGTCTAATTACGCCGCTCGTCGCGCGCGTTTTTGAGGCTTTGGCTCAATGGCCTTACATTCTCGAGATCGTCGTCCATCTCTGTGAGCGTCACATTCACAGCGCTCTTCGGCCGAAGAATTCCTCTAACGCACGCTTGTAGCCCGGAATGAACAATGTCGTGACGCCTTCTTGACCCTCGAACCGACCCTCCTCCCTTCTATCCTCTCCAGTGCCAGCACGAACCCGGCCCACGAGCAAGCCGCACTATCTCTCCTGTCACACCCACTGCCTCCAGCTTCGGGCCTACCGGCCGAAACTCAGCATCTCCTCGCTCGAGCCCTCGATGCAGCAACAGCAGAACCATGCACGCGCACGATCGAGTTCGTCTACCGGCTCCTGCGCTCAACCGGTCCCACAATTCTTTCCGCCATGACGGAGGAAAGACTCGGGCGCCTTGAGAACGCAGTCGTCGACCTGTTGCAGAAGACTTCGGCCATGACGGATCAGACCCTCAGCTTGCTGTGCCTCAGCATCATGGGGATCGTGGTCGAGACGACGGTCATCGGTCGGGAGGCGAATGAAAGGAAATGGCAAGCGCACAAAATGGATGTATTCATCCGTGGAAGAAAAGCCGGCAACAGCCTGCAGCTCGTTACTTTACTCGTACTCTGGGCGCTGAAAGGGGCGGAGCAAGATATGGGCAAAAGAATTGACGTGCTCAGGCTGGCGGAAGAGATTGTCGGAAAGTTTGAGAAGGGCGTGAAAGAGACTTGGGTTGAGAAGAACGAGATGATTGTTCAAAAGCTTTGTGAGAAGATTCGCGCCCAAGGAGACGAAACACTCAAGGTGATGGCGTTGAGGTTCTTGGGCAAACTATGCGAGATTGCCCGATTGCCAGAACCCGTCAAAGTGGAGGTAGAAGAGTGCTTCTTGAAAGCAGAAAGACTCGTGATTGCGACGGAGATGCACTCAACAGATGCGAGTCTGATGAAGGTTGTCATGGCGTCTCGTGGTCAAGATCTGATGGAGAACGCAATACAACTGACCCTGAATCTGGGTGGAGAAAGCAGCAGCATTCCAAAGTTGAACTCCATGCAATCCTCTCTTCAATCGTGTCGGACTTTCATCAGAGACATTGGGTCTGCTTCTTCAAATATCCGAGCACTCCTCGCAAAGGCATCCATGGTGAGAAACCTTCGACAAATGTTGGGTTTGATCAATCGATTCCCCGGCGACCAAACATCATTCGACCACTACAATGGGTTTTGCACTACCACGTTGCAACGATCGATGATGTCCGTGATCGAGGAATTGAGCGCCATCTTCCTCGAGACTGGTCTCATTCATTGCAGTAACGATTCTTGCGAGCGCATTGGACACGATACAGCTTCACTTATCCTGAGCTTACAGTCTGCTGTTCTCAAAGTCAAAGAGGGCTGCCCTCGCCACAATCAGGTTCCGAAGCATCGAGCATTCTCGTTAGCGACCAACGAACCAGTGCCATTGTTGATGGAAGAAGCATGGAATTGGCGGAACACCATGAAGCAACTGATGCTTGATAGAGCCCAAACCGAATACCATGAAATTCATCAAGTTTTCGCTCAAGCATGTGCCAGCCTTGAAGCCCGATGCGAGAATGTCGAGCAGCCACTTCGCGAATCACAGAACGAATGTCAAGAATTGCGTGGCCATGTCGATCAACTTCGCCATACCCTGAAAGAATCACAACAGGAGATCGATGATCTTCGTGCAGAGTGTGAAGGACTGCTTGAAGAATCTGAGAGGACTTCAAAGCAACATGCTGAAGACATCCAACACCTTCAAAGGCAGATTCGTGATGTAAAAGATACATCGAGAGCAAGAGTTGCGGAGATTCAGGATAAAATGCAAATCAGCAAGATTGATGCTGCCAGCAGCTTTGCCAAACAACAATCGGAGTTGGAAGATGTGTTGGAAAGTCTATCGACGACGAAGAAAGAGTTGGCCAGTTTTACATCAGATTTGAATAAATCGCGGGAAGAACTCAGCAGAACGAACGCAGAGGCTGAGCAATACAAGGAAGAAAGGGATGAATTGCATGATACCTTGCGTGAGACACAGGCCACACGCTCAGCTCTTGAAACAGATATCGCGGAGCTCCAATTCAACAACTCTCGACTCCTCAATGAGATCGCAGTTGCAAACGAGAAGCTGAACTTGGAAGTGGAGAGACATCACGAAGAAATCAAGGCCAAAGAGGCGGAGTTACGAGGATTCCTCGAAATTGAGAACAAGAGACATGGAAACGAAATAGACAAACTGGCCGAGCAACATCGAGAGGCGATGAAAAGTCTCAAGATTCAAAGCGATCAAGAGTTGTATGAAGCTCAGGTGCGGCTGAACGAGGAGGTTGAGAAACGAAGCGTCAAGATAGCCGACCTCGAACACAACGTTTCCCGTCTACAACGGAAATGTAGCCACAAGGACGAACAAATTGCCGAAGCTCAGAGCATGCGGACCAACCTGATGGCTGCTATGGGTCTGCAGATTCCTTCACCGCACGCAGCTTTGCCTCATCGTTCACGTCCATCAACTGCTTTCACGAGTCAAACCAAAGTACCGCAGACGCAGAACAACATATCATCGCAGCCGCCCTTTTTGGAAAGCCCCACGCAAGCTCAAGATCCGAACACCGTTTCATCTTTCGTCTCGAACGCCTCGTCGACAGAGTCAACGGGTGGACCGACTCCAAAACGACCTAGGCCACGCACTCTTATCGTTGCATCCTCTCCTGCCAAAGCACGAACAACAAAGACGATTCCACCGCGAAGGCAGACCATCTGTAGGCAGCCCTTGTCCAGCATGACAGCCAATGTCCCTCGACGACAGACATCCAAACCGGCTTTCAAAGTGCCGTCTCCAACTTTTGATGATGATGAATCTTTCGGAGGAAGTGGCCTTTTTACCGATACCCAGATGATGCTCCCATTGGATACTGATGGACTCGGTGGGAAATGAGAATAGCCGAGACGTAGTTTATGTAGTGTAACGTAGCATCATGAAGGCGACACGAAGTGATCAGGGCCCATTCACATATCATCATTCTCCAACGGTAGGGTTTTTTGGACGAGAACTGCCAACACATCGGTGCCTGTTTGCCTATGTCGGTGAGCCTCCGTCCCTCACAGTAAGATCATGACTGACTTTACTATATAGATGATGCTCGGGCACAGTACCTCCTCACAAGCATGTCGACAATCAGGTACATGCAAGATCTTTCACATGATATACCGCCAGACCAGCTACATCCATGTTGATGTGCGACTCACATGTCAGAAGCAGCTTCCTAGATCGTTCCGGACTGCACCTTCCTCCGATTCTCACTCCCGCGTTGACTCTACTTGTGCCGCGAATTCCGCCTAACCCTTCACTTGTTACACCAACATCGAGCGCAACTTTCCATTCTGTTATCTTCCCTCAAACATCGTACATCATCATTCTCTCATTACGTATACCCCTTTCCATCAGCATAACCTTCATTGTCTTTGATCATAGCACCGCCGAGGCAGGGTCATGGTTGACGATTCAGGCGGCGGCGACACTCGCCGCTCGCACTCGGATGCTGTTGGCGATGCTGGCCCCGTCTACGAACATACCGGACAGACTCCAGGTTATATCGGTTGGAGAGCGAATGCAGTAACAGGTCTTTATCGGAACAGTCGGGGCACTACACCTAGCCGATCCAATCGAGGTCGTGGCCGGAGTCGTGGCGGAGGCCGTTCTCGTGGACGAGGTCCCGTTTTCCGTGGCAATAACAGCCGTGGATATGGCACTGCTCTTGATAATGGCAATCATACGAACGACCCGCAACAGCCCGTTGCCTCCAGCAGTGCTGTCCCGGACACCACTCCGGCTCATTGGAACGGCCAAGATCAGCGCCATCAGCGATCCAGTGCACCTCAGCGTCCGAGTACTAACAGCGACACCGCCGACAGTTTCGGAACTCCATATCAAACCTTCCACCAGATCCAGCGGACGCCGCGTGATGAAAAAGGGAAACCGACCGGACCTTTCAAAAAGCGCACCGAACCTTTCGGGCAGATGGGTTCAGACCAGCGCCCGACCGCCAGAAACGTCAATGTTCCCCAATTCCCGACCAATCTCATCATTCAGTCGTCGAAACAGTACAGCAAAGCTGCGACGATGCATCTCTACCTTCACAACGTTCCAGCGGAGTATGGTACACGCGAAATAGAGCAATTCTTCCGCGGTCATCTCAACATCTCTCGCATCCGGCTATATGAAGCAGAATTTGCAAAGAGAAGAGTGCAGATCCATGCCAACCCGCTCCCAGCAAATGTGTTGCAGCTCGAATGGCTCAAATCGAACATGTATATGCCGGATTTGCAAGGCGAGCAAGTCCTCATCACCAGTCATTGGGATATTCGTGAACCCCAATCAGAGAACAAACTGCAGAGCAACCCGCCTCGCAGGATTATGGTTGATTTGGAGAAAGTGGAGTTCGGAATCAAGTTGAAAGGTCTTCACGTTCAGATTTTGGCTTCATCCATTCTGGATCATCTCGGCTCGTCCGGCATCAGGGTGGACTTGCAGCGGGCTGAACTGGAAGTCACATTCGCCATGCAACAACCCAATGCCGATCGACTGGCCTTGGGATACCCAGATTTGTGGCGTTTCCGCATCAACTTTGGACAATTGAAACAAGTGTACTTGGTCACCCAGACCGACGGGAGTTCCTCTCTCGTAGTAACGCTCCAATATCCACCCATTGTGTTCCGGAAGAAACATGATTCGACGGATACACATGAGAAAGGCGAAGATATGTGGGAAGAGAATTGGACTTGGTTCCGCCAGACAGCTATGGGCGCAGACAAAGCACCAAGACCTGTGCAGATGATGCCTGCCCCAGATGCTGCCATCGATCTTGGCCGCTGGTTGACGTATCGCATATTCATTGGAAAGACCGTTCCACAGTCCCACTATTTCAAGACCATGCTTGGAGCCCTTGCTGAGCACAACATCAAAATCATCAAATGCACCGCCGACAAGTTCCGCTTCGAAACCCGACAGGCGAATGACCTCTGGAGCTGGTGGGATCCCTGTCATACCGCCGCCAATATGCACGACATGGTATCCGAAGTCGTCGATCTGCCATTCGCGGTTCAATACCAGCTCGAGGTTTGCCTGACCGCAGGTGTGCTATCTGAAGCCGAGATGACGCAAGACTTTCTGAGAAATCTGGGCAAAGAGCCAGAACACAGAGCAGTTGCAACATTGGAGAAAGCTATCGATTCCGGTTATCGCTTGCACGATCCCTCCACCCTCTTCACCTTGGGCATGTCCAAGGCTCCGAAGAAGTCGACAAAGCTGTTGATCAGGATAGCCGCAGCGATCGTTACTCCGACCGCTGTATACTTCTCCACTCCCGTCCTTGAAACCTCCAACCGCGTGGTCCGGAACTACGTACAATTTCAGGATCGATTCTTGCGTGTCAAGTTCACCGACGAGCGATACAAAGGTCGACTCTGGACCACCGGCGAGACAAGACTGAACCGTCTTTTCGACAGGATTGAGTACACAATGACCCACGGTATTCAGATCGGAGATCGACATTATGAGTTCCTTGCATTCGGAAACTCCCAACTGCGTGAACACGGGGCATACTTCTTCGCCCCTACGTCGACCCTCTCAGTGGCACGCATTCGTCGTGAGATGGGAGACTTTTCGGACATCAAAGTTGTTGCCAAGTATGCTTCACGTATGGGCCAGTGCTTCTCGACGACTCGATCCATCGGACAGACTCTCTCCATCGAACCAATCGCGGATATCGAAGGTGGCGACGACGGAGGCGGCAAAACCTATTGTTTTACGGACGGTGTCGGTAAGATATCGCCCTTCCTCGCAAAATGGATCGGTTTGCAGTACACCAACGACACCCGGAACACTCCGTCGGTGTTTCAATTCCGACTGGCAGGGTACAAAGGTATCCTTACGGTGGATCCTTCTCTCAAACACCGTACCATTCAACTTCGTTCCAGCCAGCAGAAGTTTGCGGCAGAGCTGCACGGTGGCCTCGAGATTTGCCGTGTCTCACGTTTTGCTTCGGCTTATCTCAATCAGCAACTCATCCTCATCCTATCCACTCTGGGCGTGAGTGACGCCGTGTTTATCATCAAGCAAGATCTCGAGATTAGTCGTGTCAACGAAGCCATGTTGATTCCCCAAACCGCATACACGCTGCTGCAGAGGCGTGTCGACTTCAATCAAGCGACCCTTACCATGGCGGAGATGATCAAAGATGGCTTCATGAAGACCAAAGATCCATTCATGATGACCTGTCTGCATCTTTGGCGGTCATGGTACTTGAAAACCCTCAAAGAAAAAGCCCATCTGTACGTCGATCAGGGTGCGTTCGTGTTGGGTACCACCGATGAGACTGGCACGCTGCAAGGGCACCTTAACTTTACCTCCGATAAAGGCGTTACGCTACCGGAGATCTTCATTCAGGTACCCAATCCAGAGGCAAAAGGCGGGTACAAGGTCATCACGCAGCTGTGTCTTCTGGCACGCAATCCTTCGTTGCACCCAGGAGACATTCGGGTTGTGCAGGCCGTCGACGTTCCAGCTCTGCGTTACCTCAAGGACTGCGTCGTGTTCCCGCAGAATGGAGATCGCGATCTGGCAAGCATGTGCGCAGGTGGAGATCTGGATGGCGATGATTACATCGTAATCTGGGACCCCGAGATGATTCCGGCCGAGCACAACCATCCGCCCATGGATTACTCGGCCCCACGTCCCTTGGAAGTCGAGGAAGAGATTACGGCAGAGCATCTGATCAAGTTCTTTGTCGATCACATCAAAAACGACAACCTCCCACGCATCGCGACATCGCACCGGTATACGGCCGACCATCAGGATAAGGGCGTCAAGGACCAAAAGTGTTTGCGGCTGGCGATGCTTCACTCACGCGCCGTCGACTACGCCAAAACGGGGATTCCAGCAATTCTGCCTCGTCATCTGATTGCCATTCGAAAGCCACATTGGTCGGAGCCACACAACAAGAACCAAGAGTACCATTCACGCAAGGTACTGGGCAAGCTCTACGATAGAGTGACGAAGGTGAGCTTCCAAGGTATCTGGGATTCGCCGTTCGACGACCGTATCTTGCGCTCGTGCAGCCCTGACCAGAAGATGTGCGATGCTGCGACCGAGATCAAGCAGGAATACGACGATGCTGTCCGACGCATCATGGGTCAATTCGGAATCGAGAGCGAATTTGAAGTCTTCACAACTTTCGTCTTGCAGCATGACTCCACCATCGGAGACTACAAGTTTCATGAGACGATTGGCGAGATGTCCCAGAACCTGATCAAGGAATATCGAGAAATTTGTTACGAAAAGGCCGGCACCTCCATCGAAGAACGCGATTGGGCAAAGTTGAAACATTTCATCGTTGCCATGTATTCTGTCACCGCTCGTCAGGTCAGTAACGCTGCCATCGAGGCGGAGCAGACTTATGAGGTCGCTTCCGGTCAAGATGTGCCCCTGCGTCCAATGACCTTCGCCACCATGCCGATGATGTCCTTTCCCTGGATCTTCTGGCGCGAGCTGGGACACATTGCCAACCGACGTGATATTCAAGAACAGTCAGAAGTCGACCCAATGAAAGCGACGGATCCATTCAGGAAGTCCGACCTGATACAGAAAGCGAATATGCTCTCGGAAGAGGGTGGAGGCGAATCGGTCGATGTGGTCGAAGTGAAGACAAGCAAAGGAAAGGGGATCTACCGCGAAGGCGATATTCTCAAACTGGTGCACGATCGCCCCAAGCATGCTGCTACCAAGAAGATGCCCCGACTTCCACCTCGCGTCATCGAAGAGGTAGAAGAGAATGTCGAAAAAGCTCACACTTCCCCGGCTGAAGAGGAGCCAATGGATACTGTCTACGTTCCAAAGCTCAGCCTGATGGACCAAGCCATATCATTCTTCGATCAAGCCGTTGCGGACAACCGCAAGTCGGGTGAAGACCGGCAAGGTGCTGAGACTGAGAAGCCGGCGAGTGTGGGACACGATGAAACACATATCGCCGCAGCCAGTTCTGGTCTCGGCCTCTTGGGCCCCATTTCCCCAGAGGAGGGCAAATTCGCAGACCACAAGGAAGCCGAACCAGTCGAGCAGAACGGAGCCGAGCTAGTCGGGCAGGCTGAAGTCAATGTAGCTGATCAGACCGAAGCAAAGCCGGCTGAGGAAGAGGAAGTCGAACCTGTCGAGCAGAAAGAAGCCAAACCCGTCGAGCAGAAAGAAGCTAAACCCGTCGAGCAGGCTGGGAGCAACGACCACGCTTGAACTCGATCTAGTCGAGATTGATGTCGCGGTCCACAAACACCCAAACACTGAGCGTCGTAATAACCGTGTTGACAAGTAGCTGGACAGAAATCAAGTTTATGGAGGGTTGTGGTGCTCGGACTGGTAAACTAGATTGTAACAATGGCGTGCAGAAGCTGAGATAGCATAATTGATTTTTAGAAAACCCCAGTTGCGAGCGCTCCTTTCTCGTCGAGTAATATTTTCTGACAGCATTTGTTTATACTGTGTACCGTCCATGTCCTCACTGAGGGTTACGTGCTTCACCTTCTTTGTCTGAAGTCGAGTCCACTTGACTCGGTCGAATATCAATTTGCTCCGGTGGCCTGAGTGACTCCGCCCTCGCTATGCGATTCCTGGCCTCTGGTTCACGATCAAACCCCACCTCCTATGCATCTTATTGTCAAGTACCGCCAAAATATCTTGCTCATGTTGTCGTCAATCCTCGGGCCGAGAATGATGCCGGGCTCATAACGCGCCATTGCTTGGTCTACGCCTAATATGATCAACCGGAAAGCCCAGCATCGTCCTCATCACCACTCCTCAACGCGCCGTAAAGATGTTTGAGAGCACAGACTACGCGATAGTTGGGCGAAATACCCCAAATCGTTGATAAAGGAAGAGAAAGAAGACAAGAGCAGTGTAGCAGTTGGACATTCGACGTAAGAGATGGTTTTTGTACATTCCGGCCATACCCAACCTCGAACCCGAACTCGAAGAGCAAGCAGATTTACACCAGTCTCAGACCTCCGCGATCGACAGCAGTACCGTACAAGTCTTCACGATAGATTCTGTACGGCTGCTGCGGCAACGCAGCCAGATCGCAATCACCCTCCCACGCGCTCGTAACCCCATACCTCAGCAGCTCGACAGGCTCGTCCCTGTCCGAGTTTCTCCTCGCACGAAGACTGGAGATTGTAGCCAAAGACGAGACATGCTTGACCACTCTGGTGATGGTCTCTGCGTTCATCTTGACGAAGATGGGGTACAGTGATGGGAGGTTGACTGCGACGAGACACATTGCGGCTTCCAGGGTCGTGAAGAAGTAATACTTGCTCAGCAGATCTATTCCGAGGTCAGTCTTTCATCAAAGATCGATAGGTGAGGTCAAGTGAAGCTTACACTCCGGGTTTATCTGTTCGGTCGGCAGACCCTCTGATGTCGCGTCAGTACCGTGGTAGAATCGACCACTTTGAGATGCACATACCAACTCCGAACTGGGTGAAAACGGCCATACGTGCGATCGAGGCACCAAGACCACTGTCACTGATCAGCGGGTGAAACTTTGCCTGATTGAACGAGAAGGAAAAAGCCTTACACCAAAGCAAGGAGCATCACACCGATGACCGATATCCTTCTGGCAATCGACGCGTGCAGGCCAAGTATCTGAAGGCGAGTCAGCGGTCAAGTCATACTGCGAGTAGAAAGATTTGGATGTACCTTTGGGACTGGCAGAAATATAATCCAAGCATCCAACAGGACGTTGGAGATGGACATGCTGTACCAGAAAGGCCATGAGATGGTGCAATACCTCGCAAAAATAGCGGGATCTTGCAGATCTTTCCAATGACCATGACACTGTTCGCCCGCGAGGATTTCGAATGCAATCACCCAGCAGGCTACCACCACGAGAGTTGCGATAGTAACCCTGCTGAACACCAAGTTTCCACTACCGGGAACGCAGAAGATACGTCGATAGAAGAATAGTGCGCTTGCTTTGATGCATCCGAAACTCAGTATAACGGCAGCATTCATGGCGAATTGCACCTGTGTATGGTCAGAACATCGATCGGTCAAAGCCAGTGACCTACACCAACCTTCCATGCCTCCGGAATTGACTCGGCCAATACTCCAGGGGTGAAGTCGAATGTCGAGTACCCCAGCGTCTTCACTTGCAGCTCTGCAAACATCATCAATCAGCTCATCACTTCGAGTGAGAGTCGTGAGAAGTCAACATACGTTCAATTATACAACCCGCAAACGCGAGGAACATTATCTGTCAACACCAAGTCAGCCAACCAGCCTACTACTCACAAGATCAAGAACACTCACAAGTGCTGCAATGACAAGCCAGTCATCCGTAAGCATTGCATTCTTTGTGGTGACCCGTACAATGACCCTCAGGCCCACGGACACCACACACAACGCGATCCCAACAGCCAACAGAGTAGTCATACTCTCCGCGTGGAAGTATGCCATGATGAGTATATATATCACAAGAAATATATATCGTAATGCTGAGAATAGACTGTATTCGGATACTCAAAGTCTACACATCGAAAGCAACAGAAACCCTCCCAGATATATATACATCTTCCACACCATGGTACGACAGTCACACCCTCTATTTGTCCTCGACTCTCTCCACCCGGACTTCCAAGTCCGGGTCTCGCATGCTCGGGTCTCCCACGTCCGCGAAACTGGGATTATCCGGGTGAGGTGAGGACAAGCAAGACCACAGCTTCACAGCAACTGGAAATGGAAAGATGGAACACGTCCCTCATGATGTTGTGGGACGTTTGCTATCGAATACTTGGAGTTCTGGTGGGGATTCTGAGAGGGGGTTGTTTGTCCACCAATGCTGAGTGAGTGGAGACGGAGTCTGGTGGACTGGATGGGGGAATTGGACGTGTCAGACCTTTTGGGGGACAGGTTGTAGAACCTGACGTGATGGGTCTCTCGGACTCGAGGTGATGGATTCATTGAGTTTGGTGGGTCGGGATGGTGAGTCAGACCTGAGAGAACGGTTCGTCAAACCTGGGACAATGTTTGCTTCATGGCTGATTGGTTCCTATCGGCGGTGATCCAGAAGACGACAATGGGACAAACATGACTCGAGTGGGGCGGGATTCATGCGTTACACACACACATCGATGTCACAAGATGGGGATCTCGCTCGAGTAGGCTGGGACAAAGAGGTGCAAGGTGGAACGCCGAAGCTCAACAGAGCTCGGTGAGATGTCCATCCATCACACAGGCGACGCTGAATGTGATATAGCCATCTCCCTTCTCGGTGAATGCATCGACAATCAACAAACGTCCATGCTTGTGATGTGAAAATTCTTTCCTCATCAGACCTCCGGCAACGGTGATTGCGTTCGGGTACAACTTTCTACGGAGATGAGATGGTGGAGTGGATTCTATCTTGGCCAGAATCACCTTGCGACCATCCGGATGAAACATCAAGTCTGTGACCAGCTGACGCTGTCTTCGGCTTCAACCTACCTGAGGAAGGACCGCACCTTCCTCGGGTGCCCTACCTTCCCAACGTCATCTTTCCTCGATCTGCTGGATCATGGCTTATTACACACCAGACCTTGATATTCAGACACAGAAAAAATGAGACATCGACGACAATGACGCGGTCTACGATGCTTCAAGCAAATCACTTTGTATTCTGTCTTGTTCACCTCCCCGTTCTCGTACGCCTTCTGTTCTCAAGTTCCCAACTTCCAATCTCGTCTCTCACGATCATCATCCTCGGACTTCACAGGTCTTAACTTCTTTGCGGGAGAATCGTCTCGCAACGATGATCTTGATTGTTTTCTTGCCTGTCTCTCCAACCTACAGAATGGCCTTACCTGAGGGCATGAATGAGCATCGTTTGAATGTGATCGTTGACCCATACTTCGATCAGGTTGACGAGATCGATCACCCACCGCAGTACACCCAGACCTGGAACAGTCCACTCTCTTCGCCGCTTCCACATATCGACAGTGTGACCATCTTGCTTGAACGCCTCATTTTCCAGTCAAGACAAGAGGTATGAATAGGTAAAAGCTCTACAAACACAACATCGATCGAGAAGTAGAGATTCTGCGGAAAGATTTCAAAGCACGTATACACGAAACCAAAGTCGCGCTTCCACAAGTCCAAGACACGCAAGTCTCGGTAGAGGAACCCTCAAAAGCTGTAGACTGCCTGTTTCTAGCTCTTCACCAACGGGGATCTCCGGAATATTCCTTACTTCAAATGGCCAGCATTCTCACCTGATCTCAACTCAATTAAGAGAGCGTTTGGAATATCATAAAGGACTGGATAGATGCACGTTGGCCTTCATACCAACGGAGAGCGACATACTCTCAAATTCGTGAGAGGGTTCAAGCAGCTTGGGAGGCAATT